>JAIFZK010000002.1:5905000-5925000 GCA_027481765.1 Tenualosa thibaudeaui
TTAACGAGCTGGTAATTGACCACACCCCTCATTGGTGATCAAAGACAGGTGGGCTTTTGAGGTCAGGAAACAAACTCTGTTTGGTGTATTAAGACGCCTTAATCAGTCCAATATATGCACACAGACCCCCCTCTCAAATCGACTGAAAAAGTGGAGGTGCTGTTGGCATGAGTGTGGAAGGTGATTTTCTTCCTTGTCTTCTGTTGAAACTGAAAATTTTTCCATTCACCAACCGTTAATTAACAGGTTTATTCATTTATCATGTTCTAATCACAGATCTACTTTGACAACGAGTGAACAAAAAATGCGTGACACTCAGTTAATTTCATAGTCTACGACACGAAAGACCCATGGCAGACTGGGAGAATGGAGTTAACAGAGACAATACACAAAGAAGGAAAGAAAAGAAAGAGTGAAAGAGTGGATTAAAAAACAAGGCAAGAAAGCGAGACAAGACAGACAGCTAGTAAAGTAAAGACCAAACAGACAGACAGCTAGCAGAGAGACCGAATGGGAGACACAAAGAAAATGTAAGACAGAAAGAAGGAAAGAAAGAGAGAAAGGACGGAGGGAAGAAAGGAAGAAGAATGGGAGACACAAGAAAGAAAGGAAGGTAGGAAGGAAAGAAAATGTAAGACAGAAAGAAGGAAAGAAAGAGAGAAAGGACGGAGGGAAGAAAGGAAGAAGCAAGATACAGCGATGCAGTAAACTCAACAAGAAAGAAAGGAAGGTAGGAAGGAAAGAAAAGAAAGAAAGGAAGGTAGGAAGGAAAGAAAAGAAAGAAAGGAGGGTAGGAAGGAAAGAAAAGAAAGAAAGGAAGGTAGGAAGGAAAGAAAAGAAAGAAAGGAGGGTAGGAAGGAAAGAAAAGAAAGAAAGGAAGGTAGGAAGGAAAGAAAAGAAAGAAAGGAAGGTAGGAAGGAAAGAAAAGAAAGAAAGGAAGGTAGGAAGGAAAGAAAAGAAAGAAAGGAAGGTAGGAAGGAAAGAAAAGAAAGAAAGGAAGGTAGGAAGGAAAGAAAAGAAAGAAAGGAACAGGATACTCACGGCGATGTAGTAGACCCGGGCTTTCTCCACCAGGCCCCAGTTGGCATCCAGGTCCAGGTGCTTCTCTTTGGTGTAGCAGTTTGCTGCAGCCAGATTCGCAACCAGAGACCTGCCGAGACAGAGTCTATTTATCACCTCCACTCTTATCATCCATCTTCATTTCTCTCTCTCTCTCTCTCACACACACACACACACATACACACACGCACACACACACACACACCTCCTATACCCTCCACACAACCACCACCGCACAAAAACACCTTTAAAAAACATTTATCAGCTCTTCCTTTGTTCTTTAATAGCAGTGTTGAGTCAGGACCAAGGATATTTCAGAGCCCAGAACCAGAGCTTGATTGCGGACGTTATATTTTATTCTACGCTCGCCCTTCGATCGCGACGTGGGGGGAAAAAGAAGCTGGATGCTTGAGCCGTGAAATGGCCCACAACGTGGTTTCCTGTTGAGACATCTGCAAAGTTTATGTGGAAAAATGCACACAGATAGAGACACACACACACACACACACATGCACTCGCACCACACCCCACACACACACACACACACACACATATAACTACATTACAACAGTTAGTGCCCCTGTGAGCAGTCAAACACTGACAGGCTAGCTGGGACATTAAGTAGTATTCCTACACATCCAAAAAAGGCTCGTCTGTCCATGTCCTCATTGTCCAGAGCCAAATTCTTCCCCTATGGGGTCATGAACCTGTGTCTCCTCAGAAAAAAGAGATGAGAAGTCTGTTTTGTCTTTCCTGGCTGTGGAACGGTTCACCTGGGGCAAAATGTTTGTTGGCAAGGATACAGGGGAGAGCTCAGGGTTGGATAATCTTGTGGTGTATTTTTTTTTTTGTGCTTTCAAGTTAAGATGCAAACAAATCATGTTTGTATTTGGATTTGTGTGTGTGTGTGTGTGTGTGTGTGTATGTACACTATTGGAACTGGGATCTTCAATCACTGGATCAACACCTCCACACCCTAGCCCATCAATCCCATTCATCCCATTTATCCAGTCAGTAAATCCCAAACTTGCTAAAAACAAATTCCCAAAAACTTCATCTTAGCGCCCACAATCCTGAGCCTTTCTCACGCCACTTGATAGCTTCGGTATCATTGAAGCATATTAGCACTGGAATGCTAACCACATCCACACACAAAAGCCACATGTTCGGCGAGGCTTGTGTCACAGTGGAGCACGCAGAGTTTTCAAGGAACATAAAACAGGCTTTGTGCTGAAAACTTCCATTCCCCTTCCTAATTGCACATGACAGAAAACAACAGTGGATGAGCTGTGGATGAATATGAAAAATAGGCCCGAAATAAAAAAAGAGAGAGAAAGATGTAAAAAAAGAAAATACAGAAAAAAAAGATTCAAACCTACGAGCTATCCAAAAGAATGAAATGGTACTAATTAGCACTCAATGCCTTAAAAGTCTTAGAAGTAATAACTGTGGAAAGTCCTTTACATTGTGGCCTAAGGGTTTGGTGTGTGTTTGTGTGCGTGTGTGTGTGTGTGTGTTTGGAGGTTGTAGCTGACTGCTTGTCTGCAGAACAGCTGAGGGGAACACAAGCCAATTCCTTGAGCCCGGACTGAGGGCTGGTGACCTTTCCACATGTCAGAGCCGACATCAAACAGGTCCACAGAGACAGGGAGAGCGAGGAATGGAGGGAGGAAGAGAGGGAGGGAAGGGAGGAGGGGAGAGAGGGAGGCTGAGATTGAGAGGGACTGTATGTTTGTGTGAGAGAGAGAGAAAGAGAGAGAGAGAGAGAGAGAGAGAGAGAAAGAATGTGAGAAAAAAATTTAGATTGAAAGTAAGAGGATGGACAGAAAAAGAAAAAAGAAAGAGAAAGACAGAGAGAGAGAGAGAGAGAAGGGCTGAGAGATGCTGACAACCTGGTATGGCGACCAGTTGCTGATGAAGTGTGTGAAAAGGGTCTGATTTTCTTTTACTTGGAGCATTTGTGTGCATGTGTCTGCAGATGTGTGTGTGTGTGTGTGTGTGTGTGTGTGTGTGTGAACAGGTGTATGTGTGTGTGAGAGCCTCTGTGTGGGCATGCACAGGTATGTGTATCTATGTGTACACTAGTGTGTATGTGTGTGTCTCTGTTGAAGAGGTGTACTGATCTGCAAATGGCCGCTCAACATGATCGAGGCATGAGAGGCACTATAAGAGATGAGTGCTGACCTCTGATACAGGGCTATCAGGAGCCCTCAGAGGTATGTGTGTGTGTGTGTCCAAGACTGACCCCAATGGGCTTAGCCCTCACTGCCCTCTGGGGTTATGATGTGAAAGAGCAAACTCATTTAAAGCAAATACACACATGCACACACACCTGGTCATCGTGACCTGCCCTCTGCTCTACTGCACATTATCTGAAAATTAACCTCCCAAATTCCTGGCAGCATGCACTCACATGCACACACAAACAGACACAGACAAAGCCAAACACAAACACAAACACAAACACACACACAATTTGCAGCATAGGCTGAGCAATGTTTGTAAGTGTTAAAAAACACAACAACAAAAACACCACCACCACAGCAGCACAGAAGCAGTGACAGCAGTAGAGGCATCACGTAAACACCTCTCATCTCCTTCTGCCTTATTAAATCTAGTGTGGACTAATCAACGTGATTAGAGAAAAGGCTGGCCCATATCCATTTATCTCTCTCTCTCACTCTTACACTGTCTCCCTCACTCACTTGCACTCACATTCTCTCTCTCTCTTTCCCTCTTTCCCCCCTTTTCAGCTATACCCTCTCTCTCTTCCTAGCTGACGTGTGTGTGTGTGTGTGTGTGTGTGTGTGTGTGTGTGTGTGTGTGTGTGTGTGTGTGTGTGTGTGTGTGTAAACACGGTGCAGTGTAGGAGGATAAACACGCAGGCTTGTTGTGCACACGCTAATGATGGCTCTGAGGTACGCTCACAGGACTGAAGATGCTTGCTCAGGTGTCTGGAGGCAGACCAACTATGAAAAATTGGCACACAGGCTTTTAAACTGCACCACACACTCCAACATCTCCCTAATACACACAAACACACACACTCTCTCCCTCTCTCTCTCACACACACACACACACACACACACACACACACCACCCTCTACTGCAGACACCCCCTAGCTAGACTATGCCCCTGTCCTTGCATGTCCTACCCAGTTTCTGGCTCACTCCAGGCCTTAGAGAGAAAGAGAAAGAGAGAGAGAGAAAGAAAGAGAGAGAGGGGGGGGGGGTTAAAAAAAGGAGGAAGGGTGGAAGAGGGAATGAGAGAGAGCGAAGGGGAGACAGGAGATAGGGGAGAGAGAGAGAGAGAGAGACAGAGAAAAGAGAGACAGAGTGGAGTTGAGAAAGGGAAAGAGAGAGAGTGGTTGGGGTGCTCTGTGCTAAAATAAAATGCAGGTGTATAAAAAATATCAGAGATGGCATGATGAAAAATGAGGCAGGTGAATTACACAAAAATTCACAGGTCAGAACAAAACTTTAAAAGCACAATTCAAAACATTACAATACGGGCATAGAATGGAAGATATGACATGACTTGTGCTGGCACTATGACAGAAATCATATCCTAATATTACTCTGACCTATTAGTACTGTTGCATATGAGTGTAGTCTTGTGTGTTTGCATTGCAACTTAATTATGCAGCTCTAATAAAAACTATAAGTGCAGATGAACCGATAAAAACTGAAGGATTTTAAATGATGAAACTGTAAAGTGGGTTAACAGAACTTAAAACCCACCAATAGTTCCTTAAAACACTTTCAGTGAAAAGATTATGATTATGAGTGTTATTCGGGTTGTATCTATGAAAATTATTAATGAGAATGAATATTTTTGGGAAATTAGAAAATTAGGTTGGGAAATTTGAAAATAATATTTAGCACTCTTTCCGAGGCTGAACAGGCAGTTTCTGATGAAACCCCCATCACAAAATGAGTTCATTAGAATGCCGGGTTCTACTAGTACCATTGACCTTGAGGACTTTTCATACTGATGAGTTGTGTAATTGCTAGATAAATTGGTTCTGTTGGACTTTCATATGTCTTTTATACATAATGCAACACACTCTCATTTCTACCACTGGCTGGTAGCTCAGCTATCATGACATGATCCTGACTTCTAAAAGTGTACTAAATGTGGTGGGTAAATTACATTGGCTTTGTCATACACTCCTGTGTTTCACTTCTAAACTACACACACAGTTAGCATAAGACATTAAAGCTCCCATATTTAAAATATTACTTAGGAATAATAATGAACTATTGTTTTTTTTTCTTTACATTTTATGACATGTTATACTAACATTCCAAGTTCTTGACCCATCCACTTGGCCTTGTGAGTTATAGACACTGAGAAAAAGACCTCTACAAGCTCAACATGAGCTTTATGAACCTGGCCTTGTCATACCGCTGCGTCATTCCGTATCTATTCAAATACACTGTTGGAATAAAATAAATGAATGTCTTGTGTAAGAACCAGTGGGAGACACCTCAGTAATCAAAGGTCACTGCATAAGAAAATAAATAAATAAATGAATAACTATGTAGTTTCTAGTGTGTGTGTGTGTGTGTGTGTGTGTGTGTGTGTGCACGTGTGTTTATGGGAATGTTCGCAAGTATATAATTATGCAAGTGTCTCTGTGTATGCCTATGTCTGTGTATACCTGTTTGTGCATGTCACTGTGTGTGTGGGTGTATGCACATTTGTGTATGCCTGTTTGTTTGTGTGTGGGTGTATGCACTTTTGTGTATGCCTGTTTATGCATGTCAGTGTCTGTGTGTGTGTGTGTGTGTGTGTGTGTGTGCGCGCGTGCACGCATATAAGTGTTTGTGAGTACATGTGAATATACAAGTGAATGCACATGTGCCTGTCTAGGTGTGTTTATGTGCATCTGTGTATGAGTATGTATTTGTGTGAGTGTGTGTGTGTGTGTGTGTGCATCCCTGTCTAACTGAATCTGTCCTTAGAAATGTACTAGTCCTCTGAAACAGCACCCCTGGGTAGTGTCACAAATAGGCTCCCTTGTCCTCTCGGTGGGAGTCCAAAGTGGACGAGACCATGTTCCATCTGCTGATAAACTCTTAACGAGAGAGAGGGGGAGAGAGTGTGTGTGTGTGGGGGGAGGGAGGGAGAGGGGGAGAGAGAGCAAGCGAGCGAGCAACAGAGAGCTTAGCTTCTGAAGTCATACGTTTCTAGTCTGGTGCACCAAATGCTTTGTCACTTTGTGCAAAGCATTTGGAATTCCTCAACTGGCGTATGTTTCCTCCCCCACTGTAAGACACTTTCTGTGAACTTCTGTGAAAAATATTGGCATGCGAGGCCTCTGTTTGCTAATTTCCCCACCGAAAAAAATTGTTGGAAGGAAACCTAAGCTAATGGAGAGATTCTTAACTGCGCTGTAGAAAAATGTGATATTGAGGAAAAGCACTAGGTGGCGCTAGCCTGGCTAATAAATTTCACCTCTCATCAAAAAGGCTTCTTCAGTTCTGCCTATTGGAAGGCCAGTTGCCTACAGATTAGCATTACCATTAGCTGGATGAATGTGAACCCACACAGACATATTCACTTCTGAAGGGGCAGCTGTGTGTGTGAGTGAGTGAGTGAGTGAGTGAGTGTGTGTGTGTGTGTGTGTTATGTGTGAGTGAGTGGGTGAGTGAGTGAGTGTGTTGCGTGTGAGTGAGTGAGTGAGTGAGTTAGTGTGTGTGTTGTATGTGAGTGAGTGAGTGAGTTAGTGTGTGTGTTGTGTGAGACTGAGTGAATGAGAGACCAAACCAGCACCCTCCTCCAGCACCCTCTTGCGCATGTACACACTTGTCCATCCAAATGTGCGTTCCATTCATGAGGCGTTCATCAGCAGCAGCTTCATGTCCATATTTACATTTAAGGCAATAAGCAGTTTTATGCATCAACAGCAGCAGGCCTCTGTGTTACTGTAGACAAGTAGTAGACCAGATGGGTAAGCTGCTGACTTCATCAGTCATTCTTACAATGTGCTTCATTGTATGCTGCATACATTAATATGTGTGTGTCTGTGTGTGTGTGTGTGTGTGTGTGTGTGTGTCTGTGTGTGTCTGTCTGCCTGCGTCAAAGTGTTTGGGTCTGTGCAGTTTCTCAAACACTTTGGACACCACCCTCATAAGCGAAATTCAGACTATTATTAAAAACAGGACGCTCTTTCAATTTGTATTGTTGAATGCTTGGTTCTGTGGATCCACTCACTGCCAACAAATCATTATGGTGTTTAGAGGTCTTGGATATGTGCATATACTTGCTTGGTATGGGCTGCACCTGGGTGGGTTAAAAAAGTCAACGGCAAAACAAAACGAAAACAAAACAAAAAACAACAAAAACAAAACAAAACAAAGCAAAATGATAGAAGCAAGTGTGTGTCCATCTGGAGAGGACATGTCTACGTATAATTACCAGAGCTCTCTATGGATTTATATCTGTATGGATTCCACATTGAATCCATGAATCATATGGATTCAAATTTTGAATCCATTCTGAATTTGAATTCAATGTCATTATTTTACTGCATTAAGGACCAAACATGATGGGCAATTCCACAGAAAATTTACTTTTTTTGTCAACGCCAATAAAATGCAATGGTATGGTATGATGGGAGTGATTACATTAAATTTGAGCATTTGCTATTTTTGGCTGTAGAACTTCCATGAAAAAAATATGTACAGACCATTTCATGTAATCATTCACATCATACAAATACCAAAGACATTTTATTTCCGTTATGGATGTGACACAAAGTCAATTTTCCATGGAATTGGCCAAATATTACAAAGTGTGTGTGTGTGTGTGTGCCCTTCTCTGGCTAATGGTGCTTTAATTCAGCAGCAATAACTATTTGTTTTGAAACTTTAGAAATTACGAAAAGTTAATGAACTTGAATGAACTGAGTCTTTTACACATCAAGGACCCATCAGCTTCAGCGACAGTGTCACAATGCAGGAACCCTGTATTAACTTTAGGTTAATTTATTTATTAAGTTTTAACATGGTAGGTTATTAAACAGGGCCAATGTTAACATGTAGCCTGTAGAGTCAAGTACTTGGTTAAGGCATTAATGTAATGACAAATGTCACGTTTGCTTTGTTAATATAGATTTGCTTTGTAAAATAAATAAGTAAAATAAATTGGCAATTAAAAATTTGGCAGACCCCCTGCAGGAATTCTGAGGTTCCTCTGGGGGTTACGGACCGCCTGCTGAATATCTCTGCTTTGTATGCGTGTTTGTGTGTGTGTGTGTGTGTCTCTTTCTCCGGACCTGTTTTCGCCTGTGATGCAGGCGGCACATGTGCCAGTGGGCTCCTGGCTCTGTTCATAGTAGTGCGCGTCAACGTGGGCCTCCTCTGCTTTCTCCTTTAGGATCTCACCAAAGCGGTCCTTGCCAATGCAGCCGAAGAACGTGGCCACTTTATGGGGTTCCTGTATCATCCACTGCACACAGAAACAGGGGGGGTTAAGAGACCCTTTAAACAACAATAACAACAGTACAAGAAGGGCCTAAATCAACACAAAAGATCAAAAAAGAGATTGCTTATTGTTACTGCATCCACTACTTGTAGTCTTAAATCCATGTTGGGGGACATTTCAGTTATTATTTCAGTCCTCAACCCAAAGAGCAGTCATGGTATGGCATCAGGGCACCATTCCCTTTGAATCAATGTTAGGACGAGAGCATCCCCCTAGTTCCACAGTTCCACTGACATTTGACCTGTCCACTGCTCAGCTGAGCATACTGAATGAATGGACCCAACTGTTTCCCGCTAATTGCCATAATCTAAATATGAAGCAAAAAAATATTTCAGCTATATCTGACACATGTATTACTGTCGTTCCAGTCCCTTTCAACTGTGTAATTACCTCCGCCAAGGAGGTTATGTTTTCGCCGGTGTCTGTTTGTTTGTCGGTCTGTCCGTGAGCAAGATAACTCGAAAAGTATTGCACGGATTTGGCTGCAGTACTTTTCAGGACAACTTGGGTATTAGGACAAGGAACAGATGATTAAATTTTGGTGGTGATCCGTCATACCGTCTGGAATTTGTATTGGGTCAGTAACCCTATACTGCCTTGGTGGAGGTCTGTCTCCGAGACCTTTTCTAGTTTTTAACTGCATTATATTTCAGTTCTGTCATCAGTGCATTCAGGTCTATTTTGCTGTGGAAGTGGACATGGAGTTGTAGTTATACCGGTGGGAGAGTGCTGCACAGAGCCCAACCTCCACCTCATCATAGTGTGCGAGTGAAATCTATATATGACTATATATATATATATATATATATATATACACACACACACACACAAAAATATATGTATGTATGCGTGTGTATGTCCAAAACCATTCAAATCAAGCGAGTGACCAAACGACAAACAAAATAGCTTGCTTGAAGGAATCGACCATCAAAACAACACCTGCATAATCACAAAAACACACAAACAATAAGTACACCTACATTAAGACAATACTAATACATTCTGCCTAATACATTTCCATGTCCCCATTCCAAATCTTCCATCTACTTAATGTGATCCGATGCTCAGAGTAATATCATGCGATAATTTTACCTCTTGTTATTGTAAGAGCCATTGGGACAGTTAACCGCTGCATGTTATCGTTCGCATTAAGCTGCTAATGGGAACATCAGGGGGGTCAATGTAGCTACACAGCATTAAACCTCACAATGATGCAGCTACTTAAGCCAGGTATCTCAAGGGCACGCAGGACATAATCAGACAGCTTCGCCGCTGCTGACAGACCCAAGGCCACAGGCTCAGGGTTCCATGGAGCACGGAGAAATGTCCTTCGTGCACCCACTTACAATGTGCTTGTTATCATCTATATGGATTTTGCGTTTTTTATTGTGATTTTTGATATTGCCATTCAAACAGAACACTGGAGTGCGGAGAAACGAAATTTCATTCTGCCATGCAATGTTTGTTGTATGGTCTGACTGACAAATGAAGCACTTTGAACTTTGAAAACTGGTTCAAAATAAAAGCCTTGTCTGCCTGTGCTTTTATGTGGCATAATAAGATCTGCTGAACGAGTGTTGAGGGGTGAGAAAGAGATGGAGAGATAGTATTGTGTTTTTTTTTTTTTTTTTGAATCCCGAGGGAAATTTATGAAGTAAACACGACTTTGCATAAACAAACCCAATCAAAGTCAATACCCTTTGCTTTCCCAATAACTCTGAACATTCTGGGGAAAACATACTTAAAAAAAAAAAAAAAGAATACGAAACGAGACAAACATGCTTCTTTTTGTCGTGGAAAGTGAAAAAAGGCCCAGCTAAGTAGCAATAACAAGCTGCTTTCATGAGCTGGAGCTCTAAGTGAATATCCACACTGGCTGCAGCCTAAAGGGATTTCACGCCTTCACAGCTCCGCTAATGCATCTACCTGTCTAGGAACCAACCAGAGGAGATGAGAACACCTGCTCTGGAGACCAGTCTGGACTCTCCAGCTCTCTCCTTTAAAAAAAAAAAAAAAGAAAGAAAGAAAAAAAAAAAACCCCAACAACTCCAAACTACCCTGTTTTTCATCACAGTCCTCTTCACTGATTTGTTTCTAACACCTCTCCAAAACTCTTATTCTTCTTCTTCCCTCTTGCTCAACATATTTTAAACTGCTTCCATTCTTTCTGGTTCTGTATATATCCAATTCTCTGTCTCAACACTTTCTATCTCTCTCCATCTCTCCACCATGCTTCCTCTCCCTGCTCCTGTGTGCAGGTACAAGTCGGGGGAGGAGGACAAGAGAAGGATGAAGAGGAAGAGGAGGAGGAGAGACAGCTCCTTAGCTGGCCATCCTAGCATTGCTTCACTAAGATTTATCAAGGCTACTACTGCTGCTGTTGTTGTCGTTTCTGCTATGGGTGCTGTGTTAACCATGTGTTAACTCATGAATGAGGTGTGTGTGTGTGTGTGTAGAGTATGTGTGTGTAAGTATCTACATGTATGTGTAAAGACGTGTGGAACTATGGTGCTGTGTGTATACGAACATATGTATTTATGTGAGAAAGCGGTGTGTGTGTGTGTGCACGCGCATGTGTGTGTGTAAGGTTTGGGGATGGGGGGGGACCTGCATACGTGTGAAATGAATCACAGTATGACCAAGCCGCATCTCAGTGGGGACAGAAGCACTTTTTCTCTCATCATCTGCGCTGCACCACACCAGCAGTCCTGATGACAAGAACAGGAGTGCTCTCACTCACTCACTCACACACACACACACACACACACACACACACACACACACACACACACACACACACACACACACACACACACACGTGTCTGACTGCTGAGGTGATTTGTGTTGGCATGCCGGGATGGCAGAGGTTTGGATAATGGGATGAGAAAAGCTGGAGATTCCAGGGAGTAGAAGGTATTAAACATGTTCTGGTGTGTATGTGTGTGTGCATGTGTGTGTGTGTGTGAGAGAGAATGTCGGTGCAAGTGTTTGAGTGAGTGAGAGAGAGAGAGGAGAGAAAAAGAGAACAGAAGAAAGGGGGGGGTTGGGGGAGGCGGAGAGAGAGAGAGAAAGGGAGAGAGGGTGAGAGAGAGAGAGAAGAGAAAGAGAGATAGAGGGGGAGGAAGAGTGAGAGAGGAGAGAAACAGACAACAAGAGAAGGAGGGGGGAGAGAGGTGGAGGCGGAGAGATAGAGAGAGAAAGGGAGAGAGGGAGAGAGAAGAGAAAGAGAGAGAGAGAGAGAGAGAGAGGGAGGAAGAGATGAGTGAGGTTGGCAGGTATGACAGCAGCTGCCATATCCAGTAGAGCCCATGCCATGACTCTCCCTCTATAGCCACGCTTATTAGCTGCTCACAAACACAAACAAACACTAACACACACACACACACACACACACACACACACACACACACACACACACACACACACAAACAAACACACACACTGTACTGGAACATAACATACAAGAATAATTAACAGACACTGGGTGCATTTATGCCCACATAACTCATACAGCACTGGAACATACAACACAGTGCAACACAGGAAACAGATATACCATAGTAACGTGGATAATGCACACGTGCACACACGAGTCAGTGAGTGGGCAATTCTCACACACACATACACACACACCTACACACACACACAGCCCCCTCCTCTCATGTGCTGCAGGCCCCTCACACTTATCAAGGTCATGGGCACGTCAAGTCCAATCTGATTTTCCCCTGGCCGTGATGAGCTCACAATCCAAGGTTAGTAGCTGCAGGCACTAAATAATGGCACTGTGTCCCCTTTCATTCTGAAACATGCACACTCTCTCACACACACACACTTGAAAAAATGCGTAGATGCATACACATACACACAAAAATGGATATACTCACACACACAAACATGTTCTGTCCATTCCATGAATGCATATGAGCACATGCACACACACACACACACAAAAACACACACACACACACACACACACACAGTCTGCTGTATTCCGAAAGTGCTCAGGTGGGAGTAGATTCTGCCTCAAAGGAAAGAGTCCCCTGACAACAGTGTGGTGACTCACATTATGTATGTGTCTTTGTGTCTGTGAGTGTGTGTGTGTTTGTGTCCATTTGTGCATACATACTTGTGAGTGTGTGTGTGGGTGTATGTGTCTGTATATACATGCGTGCGTGCGTGAGTGTGTGTGTCTGTAAGTGTGCTGCTGCTCACTGCAAGTGCAACCTCCGATTTCACAGGGTCATCAACTCTCAGCACACACCAAGCTTGCATATTCAAGATGCACACACGTGCGCGCGCGCACACACACACACACACACACACACACAGGGGACAGATGGAGGACACATGAACACACAAACAAACATAAACTCACAAACTCACTTTGTGTGTGTGTGTGTGTGTGTGTATGTGTGTTGTGTTTATGAATGATCCATCATTACAAGAACATTTGCCTCTACACACTCACACAACTCCCACCCACCCACCTCCCCCATACCAAAAAACCCACCTCTTCTGCACTCCATCCCTCCAGTCTTGTCAATTCATTTAATTTCTAACCCCCCACCCTACTCCCTCACCCCCCTGCCCCTTTCTCCACTGTGTACGCCTGCGCAGAGAGAGGGAGAGAGAGAGAGAGAGAAAGAGAGAGAGAGATTTGCATTGGAGATAATACCTCCATTAGGACAAAAACCCTCTGCGCAAGGTCATGGCAAGGTCCCGCCTGCGTCCCGGCGCAGGGGAGATTCATGCTTAGTCACATCCCAATTATCATACAGTGGCGGTTTGGTGGCAGCAGAAATTGGCAAATGTACATCAAGGCGCTTCATTACTGAGGGGCTGAGGCGCTGAAATTAACAGGAGGATGAGACAGGAAGGGAAAGGGAGAGGGAGGTGGAGAGAGAGCAATGAGGGCCCCAGGCTCCTCACGTCTGTGTGTGTGTGTGTGTGTGTGTGTGTATGTGTCTGTAGAAAGTCTGCTGGGGTTTGTGTGTGTGTGTGTGTGTGTGTGTTTGTGTATGTTTGTGTGTACTGTATGTTTATGTGTATGTGTTGTGAGTAGGTTGGGGTAGAGCTGGGCAAGAGAAGACATGTACTCACAAAATAAACTATACAGCCCTTCATGGGGTGCCAGAAATCCATCAATAACAGTCACTCACCACTATGTTTACTCAAGAGGGGAGGCACTGGCATGAAAACATGATTATATGCTACAAATAACATATGTATTACATAGACATAACATGTGTATTATAAATGTTATACACATTTCATGATTCATGACAACTACATAAAGGAAGGGATACACTTTTTTCCCTTTAAGGAAGAGAGAGATTTTAAGAGAATTTTAGTTTCAAATACAATGTATGTTGTTTAGGGAAAAACATTTATATGTATATAAACATACATATAACCACACAAATAAATGCATCATGTCATTCAACATCACTTTACCTTCGTGTAACACAGGGGCAGATGCCAATACAAGAGGTAATGGACAAACTATGCAATTATAGACCGCTATCATATGGTTCTCCAGAATGCTGCAGGAGGTTCCATTCATTTTGAATGGGCCTTCCCAATATTCAGAGGTGAGTTATTAATTGCTGTGAAATTATAATGACCACTGTCGACAGCTACAGATTTTTTGCCCACAGATTCACATCTGCACATCTTTTTTTCTCTCTTTTTTTATAAATATATAAGGGCAATTCCACGCAAAGTCACATCCATAATGTCAACAAAGTGCTATGGTATTTGTGAGATGCAAATGATTATGTAAAATCTTTCATAAAATTTGTTTTACAACCAAGAAGAGTGAATGCTCAAATTTTGTAATTTAATTTTGTAATTAATGTAATTATGATTCATGATCATACCATACCATGACATTGTGTTGGCATTAAGGATGTGAGATTTTTGATGTAATTGTCCATATGTCAGGGTTTTCCATAACTTCCCTGACTAAAATGCAAAAGTTCCATGACCTTCACTACAAGTAAGCAATAAACCCCATTAGACATGAAGCAAGGGTAGCGAATCGTTAGCTTTGGTCAACAATTCCTGGCAATCCGAAACACCAGGCCAAGTGAAACTCAGTGGGCATCCACCTGATCCACTTGAGTTTTAACATATAATAGCTTTTGGTCCCCCACCACAACAACACCCACACCATGTGGTACATCTAGCTGTACAATATGCCGCCTGGATTCGAAAACCACAAAATCTCAAGCAAGGCATGAGAGAAGTTAATACTCGTAAATACACTAGATGCTATTACCAAAATTTTCTGACTTTGTCCACAAAAATATCAAATTCCCTGACTTTCTATGTCTAGGACAGACTGTACTAAAATTCCATGATTTCCCTGAAATTCCCTGACCTGTGAGAAACTCTGGTATAAGCACACATATACTGAGGATATGCAAAGCATGGCAAAAAATGGAAAGCTTACCCCAGGGGACAAAAGAGCTGCTCTTGTTTATTACTAATAGCGTTTTGCATTTTGTGTATTTATTTATTTGTGTTTCTATTTATCTATCAGTGGCTTAGCTAAACAGGACCTTGGCCTCTCCACAGGAGTGCAGTAAGTACATATTAGGACATTAGGCAAAAGGGAGAGGAAATGCTGGGTTGACATGTTTGACTGCTCTTCACTCACAGAGGCAAGCGTGCCATGCATGTAAACACTCACACACACATACAAATACACACACACACACATACACACACGCACACTATTCGCCAGAGGGGCTTCAGATAGCTGTTAATTAGGACATCTTGCTTATATGAGGAGTTTGGCGAGGGACTGCAGTCACGTGCAAATTCTCCTGGACTGGGATTTAGGAGTGTAAACAAAATGATCGTACATTCGCACACACTGTCCAATTCAGCCACATGCACACAAACACGCACACACTCAAACATACTCCTACACACATAATGGCATACTTAGATTGAAAATTGAGTGCACACACACACAGCCCAGGAGGTGACTTGCTTCCTGTTCTGCATTGGGAATATGGATATGATCCAACAGCCTGCTGTCTGAATATGCATCTGTGTATGTACGCATGTGTGTGCGCGCGTGTGCGCATGTGTGCATGTCGACGTGAGTGTGCATCTGTGTTTCCATACATGTATGCACATGTGTGTGCGTGCGTATGTGTCTGTGTGTGTGTGTGCGCGTGTGCGTGTGTACAGTAAGGGCCTTGTATTGGCTGAGGTCTGGCACGTTCAGGGTCACTGCGTAAGGCCCTGCTCAGTGGAGGAGCACTAACAAACACTTCTGCTCTATTAATGATGCAATGCCCTGGCAATGCAGGTGCCCCCTGAGCCCTCCATCTCTTTCTCTCTCTCTCTCTCACACACACACACACACACACTCCCTCCATCTCTCCCCCTTCATCAGCATTGCCTCTGTGTGTGTGTGCGTGTGTCTCTGAAAATGGGCATATGTGTGTGTGTCCATGTGTATCTGTGTGTGTGTGAGTGAGTGAAGATAAGAAGGGCCTGGGGGTGCTTTGAGGCACTACAAACACACACACACACACAAATTATAGACTACGTGTGGATGTTTCGTGCGAGTAATCAGTCACCACAGCACCCCTCCCACCCCTATGTGAAGAGAGGCAACAAGATGTTGGCACTCCACATCTCAAGTTTAGTTGACAGAAGTCCTACTTTTCTGGTGTGTGTGTGTGTGTGTGTGTGTGTGTGTGTGTGTTTAAACTGGGGACTTCCGAATGAAGGCGCAGCGGTAAATCTCAACACTCAGAGGCCTTGTCATAACATCAACACGACTGCTGTTGGGGGGAAAAAAAAACCCCAGCATTAATACCCAACGCCAACAAGCACACAACTGTAGAGGCAAAGCTGTGGGTTTTAGCCAAACTGTACACAGTTGAGGGTACACACTGTTCTCTACCTGGCCAGGCTTGAAACAAAAAGAAGCACAATGATGGCAGAAAACGATTAGGAGAGAAAACGTGCCCTCTTCTTTACCTAACGTCATAAAACACTGCAGAGAAACTTTAGGGCACAGTGTACCCTTTACTGTAACTTTAAACTGATGTTACGCAACATATTTTGAAACTTTCTGAGGTTTGTTTTTAAAGTAGAAAAGTTTTTTTGTTCAATGGCATGTGGAAAACACAATTGTTGTTCCCATAAGCTGTCCAGGTTACACAGTATACACAATGCACTATGCTATGTGTCCTATGTAGTATTGAAAGTGATCATGTGGTCAAAAAGAGGCCTCACATCATGAGTGCCAAACTATATTTCTGAAGTAATTTTTTGTATTATCCATTGTTCTGTTCAACTCTTCGCACTTTCGGTCTTCTACCTCAAAGGCCTGCTAAACCCAAAAGACCAACTCTCTTACCGTTTAGCATAGCATAGCATCTTACTCAAGTCTTCCATTAACACTTACTAATTTGGGTTCTCTGTGTATGTTTGAATAACCTTGGCTCATATCAAAACTTCCCTAAATCAGTTCCAATGAGCACTTCTTGAGGTAGTAGACTAACTACACTGTTGAGGTCAGGCAGTGCCTCTCCCATTTGCTCACTCTCATTCATTCACTCACACACACACACACTCACTCTCTCTTTCTTGCTCCATAGTTCCTTCGTTCCTCGCTCCTCTGCCACCTCTGAGACGCTAGGCCTGCTGGCTCACTAGTGAGCACATTAATTACGGTGTTATCAGAGCCCTGCGATGCCCCCCACCCCCTAACACTATTAATAGAGAAGGGAACAGGAAGGAGGGAAAGAGACACTGAGAAAAAGAAGAGAGAGAGCTAGAGAGAAGCAGGGAGAAAGAGAGAGGGAAACGGATGGGGGGGAGAGATAGAGATAGAGAGAGAGAGAGAGGGAGAGAGAGAAAAGGACAGAGAGCGGGCGGCCACTGTGGTCTCTTCCTGCCAGGTTCAGAGACCGGTGAAATTACTAAAGCAGCAGGGTGGACTAACGGGACGGGGAATAAGGTCACTGAAGTGACAGTGCAAGGAGGGGTGTGAGTGTGTGTGTGTGTGTGTGTGTGTGTCAGAGAGAGAGGGAAAGAGCAAGTATGTGTGTGAGAGAGAGGGAGAGTGAGAGTGAGAGAGTGTGAGAGAGAGTGAGATTGAGAGACTGAGTATATGAATAAGAATATATAAGAAACCCAACCTGATCATGAACTGAAATTTTTTTGTCAAATTAGTATGTGCTGCAATTAGCATACAATAGTAGATCAACATGCAGGCCTGTTATTTCATGCTACCGTAGGGTATGAAAACGCAGACCAAAGAGCAAAACAGCAGCCAATGCTAACTGATGAGAGCAAGGAAGTTTTGCTTTCTTATGCCCCCATTAGTTATTATTACCTGCCAGTTCAGCATATGTTGTACTGACTGCTGTCGTTATACCTACTGAACGGCACTCAGCAGCTTCAAAGAACAGATAAATGGGCTGACTGACTGGATATTACCTCTACCACGCAGTACATGTGCTTTGACTGAAAGGGCAGATACATCTGTGTTGTGTGGACATCTGTGAGTCAGTGTAGTTCTGCTGTTCTCCTTACTTATACAACCAAACACTTCATGTGAGTGTTTCACATGTATTTAATCTTCAGCAAACAGGTGTTTTTAAGGGTTACTGTGTTCTCCGCTACTTGGTATGAGTTTAGTCCTTTAAATACTAAAGCCACCTACCTATAAAACACGCTTTTTTTATAATCTAATTATCTATGATTCACTAAAGCATGTAATAGACCAGAATTTAATTCAATGAGCAGGTCTATTATGGACACATTCATGCATTTTTCCATTCCTGACATTCAAAACTAGTGTTTCCTTGCATTAGAGAGCCAATTAGTGGACTCGCTCACCTAAGAGAAAAACAAAAACAAGAAAATTGCTGTAAATCAAAGAAAACGCAAACAAGATAAGAACAAATTGGAGATAAAAACAAAAACGAGGGAAAATCTGTCATACATAGTTGCACGTAGCCCACTGCTTTATCAGACTGTGTCAACTCTGTCAACTAATTAACTTTGTCCGCTGCTTGAAGCTTGTTGTTTTATCAAGTGTTTGTTTGCGCATAGGGAATGCTAATGCTAATGCTACCTGAATGGGTTTTTTATCAAGTGTTTGATTGTGCATAGGGAATGCTAATGCTAATGCTAACTGAATGGGTTGTTTAATCAAGTGTTTGATTGTGCATAGTGAATGCTAATTCATTTATTCTTCTACCGACAGCTCACACTGAGCTGGAATAACAGGACTTTAGTTGGCATCACTGTAATTGGCTGCTAGGGTCACAAATTTGCTTCGTGAATTTTGCAGTGAATTATAAGATACACTGAAGTTCTTACAATTCTGTACTACAGTCTGTTCTTATCACTGTTTGCGCTTGTGGAAAAGGTTTCTAATCCAAAACTGTCTAACAACTCCCAGTGTATCAATAATGGAACAGCAATAAAGAGTCAGTCTTGAACGGGTCCAAGTGCCCATGGCAACTCCGGTTCAAACCTGGCTTCAAGTCATTTTCAAATCCCAACCCCAACTCTGTCGCCTACTCGTTTAAAGACCTCTCTTCAGTCCAATCAATGAAGGCTGAAAAAGCCAATCATGAAATCTTTTTCAATGAATGAATAAAGGAATGAGACCATCCCTGGAAGAGCTTCGACAGGTCATAGTTACACATTAATTAATCTGCTCTCCCAGCAGCTGGTAAAGGCTAGAACTCCATAGTCTCCATAGGGCACAGAGTGCCAGAGAGTCACAGTCGCTCAGGCATTCTAATTGAACTCCAGGTACAAGGCTACAAGTCCAAGGGGAATCCAGCCTTTTGTATGCTGTAATTGGCAGTACAGAAATGCAGAGTGTTCCCAAATATGCCACAAATAATGTTTCTGTCAAATCAAGTGAGATTTTTTTTCTTTCTCTCTCTTCTCGGTGACTGCATAAAATAAAGAAGAGAGACAAATATGTTTGCATTAAGTGCCACTTTAGCCCCTTCCACAGGGAACAAGGCTATTATACTGCATTCCCCCAGGTTCTGCTTTGACGGTGTAACAGTATGCATGGCTGGTAGAATACCATCTCTATTGGGACACAGCACAACATGCTGGGAATGCATTAGTGATTTCTAACCCACTTGTGGTTATGGCCTCAGCATTTCGCCAACCTAGAAAGATAATCCAGCAACATATGAGGCATTACCTGAAGCATTACCTGAAGGAGCCTTATTGCACAGGAGCCGCTGTACATTTCACAGATGACTTCTGTTCTCTGTCACATAAAACATCCTCCAGAACATGTCAGAATGAATGTGTGTGTGTGTGTGTGTAAATTTCTAAGATGAGCCACAAGTCCCTGCAGTCAGTGCCGTCAATGTAGGTGTTTACACATAAACAACGCTAATCAAACACAATCATAAGGATCACAAACAAAACACAAACA
>JAIFZK010000002.1:5930000-5942500 GCA_027481765.1 Tenualosa thibaudeaui
AACTACATAGTGAAAAGAGCAGGGAATGTGAAACTGCAGTTAAAGTGAATATGATCATCACCATAATCTGTACAACACCCTTGTGCTTTGCTGGTTTATCAGGCCAAACAAATACCGGGCACGACTGGGGAAGACAGGGCAATGGAAGGCAGTTGTCATCAGGGTCAGGTGGAGTGCAGAGAGACAGCAACATAGCTTATGATAAAGTAATAATGAATTTGAAACCTTTTACAATCCATTTTTTTGGAAGAAAGAAAGAAGAAAAGATCAAGCTGCAAAACCCAACAAAAACTTAATGCTATAAAAAATATACTTAAATTAAATATATCAAATGTATCCAGTGCTCTGACATCATATACAGCCAGTCCATTAATACCAGCTAGCAAAACAGAACACTTCAGTGAAACATCCAACTCCTTCTTGAACTCTTGAAATAAATAAATAAATAAATACTTCTTTGTTGAACTCTGCCCATCATTGTGAGGAACTACACAGACCTTCAACCATATTTTTTTTTTTTTTTTTAAATCTTGCAACCAATGGTCACTCTCTATCACAATCAAGGGCTGGAGAGGACCTTGGAGAGGAACTGAGGAGGCAAAAGTTTTGATGCAGTATAATTAAAATAGCCGAGAGTGGAAATAACTAGACTACCTCTGTATTTACTCTTCTCTTAGTCTGCAAGGCCGTCAGGGGATATTTGGTCACATTCATCACCTGCAATCATACCAAGACACGAGTTGAAACCAACTACTCAAACAGGTCGCAATCCAACTGAGGATCCACAGAATAACATGATTCAATATATTATAACATAATGTAAAGTTAAGTTAAGAGGTCATAATATCAGTCATCAGTTCTCACAGCCTACGCACCTTCCTTTGTCATTTCCATTCCTGACTTTAACCTCAATTGATATGATGACAGATCATCTGCAGCTGTGACTTTCACATATTAATTTACTGTGTGGCTTTCCATCCTATTTTTTTATTTTTCTAAAGAGATACTGGAGGGAATTTATTTCACTTAAGACTCCTATTCTGCCCTTTTCCCATTTGATACGCCTGAAAATGTATAAAACACCAGCGAGGAAAACAGTGCTACTCTCTGGGGACTCACAATAGAAATTTAATGCTGCACAGCAAACCTCATATGACCCTCATAGCAATAAACTCCAACTCCCTCTCTCTTTCACACACACACAAACACACTGTCTCTCTTTCCCTTTTTCTATTCATCTCTTCTCACTTAATTCTCATCTCCTTGGCCTGTACATTGACACATACTCATAGATGCAGACTCTATGGCCTGTGTGCCTATACTGCATATAACCAGAAGCAGCTCAATGCCCAGGTAATCAGGACAAGGAAGAAGGGAGGCAGAAAAAAAGAAAAAAAAGAGGAAAAGAAAAGAAAAATAGAAAAAGAAAAGCCTCCCTGACGACCTTGACGGGGTGATGCCATTCAATCATTGAGGTGGGCTACAGTAAAGGCCCGTCATCATGGTAATAGACTCACTTCTATGTTTTTTTCCTTCCAGGTCGGCATGGGAGGTGGATGATACATGGGTGATTTGGAGCCTTTTAGTGGGGAACTGAAAGGTCCATCTTCCTGGTGGATGTCTAGACCAGTGATTCCCAACCAGGCGTACGTGTACTGCTTGAGGTACGCAGAGATATTTAATAATAATTTATTTCCAAGATGATAAATAAATATTCTCAGTCATTTCATATTAAGCCCATCAATAAAATGGTAATTGTGCTACAACTAGTTTGCCCAGGGAGACAATAACCTGTGACACTCCGTGCCAACAATAATCAGTTGTGTTACATTCTACTCTTTTGAGAATCATTAACACACATGAGTAAGGGGGTACTCATAGTATCACAAAAGGTTCAGGGGGTACACTAGACAAAAAAGTTTGGGAAAAAATAATCAATGCACAATTAGGAAAATAAATAACACCCCATGGACCCCTGGTGAAGTTCAAATATAGCGTGTGAATGTTTAGCTATGCACAGTTTTGAGATGTCTTGAAAGCAGGTCTTCATTCACTTGCTATTTTAATAGTGAGGCTACATCTGGTAGAAAGTGGTGTACTTGGAGAGCCAGGCTGATGCTAGTTAGGTGATTAGCATGCTAACTTCAGAGGATGTGGGGATGATACAATGCTTTGGTGTTTTTGACGTCATGTCAATATGGCCGTTTCTTCACATTTTGTTGCGTTTTAAGATAAGTATGACACATAGCTCTTTTAAGACAAGTCAAGAAATACGGAAATATTTTACTCACTGACAATTAGTACACAGGATTTAAACCATGAGTGACGTATACACTAGAGAAAACAAAAATTAATCAACATTCAGCCCTGGCTACAGATTGGTACTAACAATACTCAGGTCAAACAGATGTCTATATGTATGTATGTGTGAATGTGTGTATGTGTGTGTGTGTGTGTGTGTGTGTGTGTGTGTGTGTGTGTGTGTTATGGCAGACCAAATATGAGGTCTGTGATTGTTAGGATGGTGGAGAGATGGCTGTTTGATTCAGTCCATGTAGGGCAGAGAGTGGAAAGCCATCGCATCTCAAACACTTTGTTTGGAGGGTCTGTCGGCATTCCGGCTCTCTGTCCAAATATTTCAAAGGGATGCCAGCTACTGGGGCCCCAGAAGCCAGGAGAGGCTTATCAGCATCTCACAGCAGGGAAGAGGTGTGTGTGTGTGTGTGTGTGTGTGTGTGTGTTCAGTGTTTGGTCACAAGACAGAAGGAGGAGGGAAAAGATTTAGGAACAATTGCCAGCTTTGAACTCCCGAGTCGCCCTATCAAATTCCACCTTATCAAAGTCGTGGTTTACAAGACGCCCGTTTTGTTGGGCTATCATTCTGTACCTCTACAGCTCTCTCCCTCCCTCTCCTTCTCTCTTACACAAAAGTGCACACACACACACACACACACATGCACACACACACTCTGCCTGACCGCATTTTGAGCGAGCGACCCACAGCAGTCATAACTACTTTTTGTTTTTTTGTTTTTTTTTTAGCAGATGCGGGACAAACAGAGGCAGAGAAGCGGTGGAGATTTATGCATCTGATAACCTTCACCGTTCCTCCGTCTGGTGCCATACGGCGGGCAACTGAGCCCAGAGTTATGTTTCATTAATCTCCATAACTACACGCCGGGAAAAAGAATGCCTTGCACCCAAGTGAAAAATAAGCCTGTTGTTATGAAACCATAAAAAACCAAGGCGAAGGGCAGGGGGGTGGGGATGTATTGCAGTGGATAGGGTGGGTTTGTGGGATCCATATCATCATTTTAGTGGGAGAAGATACAGTGTACGGAGGCAATGTTTTCCGGGGATTAAACGGTCCCTCCTGATGGAAGAGAGAGAAGGAAGGGGAAAAAAAGAGGTTAGTCAGATGAAAGATGATGGTGTGAGAGAGTGTGATACAGAACAATTGACACGGGGGGGTGTATGGGTTGGGGAATGATGATGACAGTCAGTGGTTATTACTTGAGTTTGAGCGGGATAAATAACACTGCTCGAGATGCGGATATTCTGGATTGTTCCGTATCTGTGTTATGCTAGTGTCAGTACACAGAAGGGGGGGGGAGGACGGGGTTTGGGAGGGGGGATGGTGGTGCTGATCACGCCATTAGGGATGGCTCCATACATCATCATTATGGGACAATAAGAATGAGTCAGCCTTCCTCTCTCTCTCTCTCTCTCTCTCCCCCTCCCACACTCACTCACTCACTCACTCACTCTGGCTCTCTCTTGATGCTTCCACAGATGCATAAATGGAGGGGAAAAAAATGAAATGAGAGGAGAAATGAGGAAATGACTCATCGCTGAAGAGGAGGTCATAGAAGAGCGATTGTGAAACGAGTGTCTGAAGTAGCCTGTTTGGGAGCTACAAACCACAAGCTTCAAATAGGTAGAGAGGTTCAAAACTGATACAAGTTTGAACTGTACAGCATGCGAAAACAAACAAAACATATGGAGAGCAAATAATTAATAAATAAGTAAAATAATTAAGTCATGACCCATTTAAAAATTACCCAATTAAAAAAAAAAAAAAAAAAAAAAACTCTTTAAGCCGAGCACGTTGCTCTGCACCCCCTGCTAGACCCAGACATTCGAATCTACACCCACGTTCCAGCATGTGATACTTCCTCTGTCACTGGAACATGTCACTTTCTGGCACCGTAAATACTAAGACAATCTTGAAGCAGGACGCTCTTTGTTACCACGCAGTGCTGCGTCGGGCCCCAGGATACAGGCTCCGGGGGCCTCCGCCGCCGCTGCTCTTGTTCCACTTGGAACGAAAGACTGAAAGAAAAAAAACAGAAAAAATGGCGGTAGCCTGCGTTCCCAGGCGGTGCTCTGGCGGTCGTAAATCTGATCGGAGCTATAAATCAAAACGCGATGCTGTCAGCCCCCATAACTTTCCTATGGAGGGTCCATAATAACAATGTCACAGGAGAAGCGCCGCAAACGCCATTAGGCTTCTCTCTGCGTTTGTAACCGCGTGAGGGTTTAGCACACAGGGGCCGGCATGGTGTATAAACATATTATGGGGTCATTTAACGCTTCGCAGGAGAATGGAAACAAGAACAACACAGAGAGGTGTGTGAATGTAAATGTATGCAGATAGAGAGAGAGAGAGAGAGAAAGAGAGAGAGAGAGAGAGAAAGCAAGAGCAAGAGTGAGAGAAAGAATCTCTGGGTATTTGTCTGGGTATTTGTGTAAATGTATGTATCCATATGCCTAATATATGTCCATGTGACATGTTAAATCCAATTTTGGGGGAAAAAAGAATCCCCTTGAATAGCGTAATGGCTGCCAAACACAACACTGAGAGCATGCCAACAAACCCAAGCCCCCTCGCACACCATGCGGATCCTGCCTTTTAACTCAGCAGACAGAATGTGATCTCGGACAGCTTTGGGACAGTGCACTCCAGTTAAATCTATCTCAAGTGAGAAATGTGAATTATATCCTCTCATTGAGCCTATGGGCCAAGTTGTGATTTCTGCCAAAAAACACTAAATCACAATTTTACTCTATATGGACCAAGAGAAGAAAGACAGAAAACACCCAATGAAGCGGTGCGTGCACACTAACCAAAACACACACACGCACACACACACTTAGGACATCTTTTTCACTTGTGGGAATGACTGCGTGGAAACAATGAAATAGTCTTCTAGAGTTGGGTTGGATCCAATGCTGGGATGAAATCTATCCAGGGCTTCTTAGGTGGAGATATCCGACATGCATACTCCTTAGCTACTCATACACACACCACACACACACACACACACACACACACACAAATAACTGCAAGGTGAGGTTTCAACACTAAACAACCAATTGACTGGAATGAGATTAACCTGCTTGAGTAGAGCGCACGCACACGCACGCACACACACACACACACACGCACACACACACACACACACACAGGCTTCTCCTGAACAAAATATACACACCTCCCCAATATCTCTTCTCTGTCTTCTCTTCCATTTCTCACTCTCTTTCAGCTTTCTCTATCTCTCTCTCTCTCTCTCTCACACACACACACACACACACACACAAGAGGGTATTAGTCTCCCTCTCTCTCAGCGAGACAGTTAGGTGAGGGATGCTGCCTGGGACAAAAGCAGCTTGGCCTTATGAGGTAAAAGCAAACAGGCACTCTGAGCTGTTTCCGGATCCTTCCGCCCTGTTAACTTTGGCCTTGCTAGGTCGAATGGTTTTGGATAAACACCAGGCTCAGGACAGACGACCCCTCACAGGGGCCACTGCGAGGGTCCGTCTCAAACCGAGCTCAAGGAGAGAGACAAACAAAGATGGAAGGAAGAATGAAAAAAGAATGAAGAAAAGAAGAGAAGAAAAAAGAAAAGCTATAGCACAGCTTATTTTCTTTCCTAGGTGTTTTTCGCCTCTGTACAAATTGTAGAAGTGAGGGGAGATTTTCTTTGGAAGTGTGAGGAGGCCAGGAAGAAGCTAAGCAGGTGTGTGAGGAGGAACATTTAAGTGGGAGTCATGTTACTCAACCTTTTGTTAAATGTAGCAGCACAACCACTTAAGAAGAAGGGATCTGTTTACTTTTAAATTGCCTAACGATACCAAAATTAAAAATGAAAACATTTGCAATGATTCAGCGCTCACAGTCACGTATCCTCTCCCCAACCCGAGTCCTTTTTTTTTCCATTCTGGGAATGTGGGTGCCTGTGTGTGTTCAGCTCTGGCCTGTGTGTGTGTGTGTGTGTGTGTGTGTGGTGGGTCGAGGAGTTTTCTTCAGGCTGAGCAATGCTAACGGGGTCACGGAGGCAAGTCCTGATGAGCCTTGCGCATTCCATGGGTAGGAATTTCCATTCGTATTGTAGAATAATAAACAGTAAGGGTGCAGCCAGGAAGAACCTTCGTGCTCACACCACCGCACTCGTTGACGGGATCAGGCCGTGTTGGCCGACAACCTCCGCGCCCCTGGTTAAGCCCACTGCAGTCTGCCCACAGCATGTGTATGTGTGTGTGTGTGTGTGTATGCAAGCTGTGTGTGTGTATGTGTGTTTGTCTGTAAGAGAGAGATGAGTGTGAGTTTCTTTCAAGAGGATTGTCAGTGTATGTGCGTGTGTAAATGTGAGAGCATTTGTATGTGTGCTTGATGGGAGCAATGGGATATTTTAGTAGTGTGTGTGTGTGTGTGTGTGTCTGTCTGTGTGCACGTGTGTGTGTGTGTCTCTGTGTATGTGTGTGTATATATCTGCATATTCATTAATTTGCTAATGATGGGAATACCCCAGTAGGTTGGTACGGAACATGCAATCATGCCAGAGGAATAAAAGAGTTGAAAGGAGAGAGAGAAAGAGAAAGAAAGAAAGAGGCAGAGAGAGAAAGAGGCGTTTGCCAGCCACAGGAATGAGAAAGTGCAACAGCAGCATATTGTGATTGGCAGTAGGAAGTTACACCCACTTTATAATAACATGTTTGGCTTTGGTGAGGAGCCAAATGGGCCCAAGCCAGTGCAGACACTGTTGAAGTATCAGATCGTTCTGGACCGAAAAACATCAAACTCTGATAAACCATAATTATTCGCCTCGGGGGCCCAACTTCTCCAAATATTATGCAACACTTAATGATATTTAGTGGGAAAGGACTGAGATTAACCTCGTTTGAAAATGAATTCATTATAGCGTCGGTGAAATTCTATCTGCATCCCACTATTAGTCGTAATAAAATTCCAGGCATCATGGGACGAGGGCTGAAATATAAATAACATATGGAGTATACCGTATAATCAGATCATTGTAATAATTCTTAACTGAACTGCAACACAATGACAGAGCACCCACCCATTCAATGATTCGCATGCTATGTATAGTAGTGAAAGCCCCCCCCCACCCACCCCCCACCCCACCGCCCAAACCCAATCTTCCTGCCCCAGACCCATCTTCAAAATGTAATTCACCATAATAAACAACACATCTTGCTGCCATACGCTGCAGCAACACGAGTCCTGTTACGCCTAGTTCATGTCAACATGCAAATCAAAACGAGATTTGAAGGAAGGGTGAATTAGTTGAGGCTGGAGAGAGAGCAAAAGACAGAGAGAGAGAGAGAGAGAGAGATGCTGATTGCACCTAAGGTGTGTCATGTCATCTTCAGCATTTCCCCTGTATCTGTCGGTGCATGTGTGTGTGTACACTCACAAGCAATTACGGTAGGGACAAGATTGATCAGTGCTCATTTGTCATCAATGAGACGCTGCTCATTACGGGAGAATGAATGAATGGAACTATAACTGTGCGTCAGCTGGGCGCCTATTACCATTCTGCCGTTATGTTAAATGCACGGGGAGTGGCACTAAGTGTGCATGGGGGGCTCACAGACTGATTAACATGTGAGTCCATGGCAGATGCCTACAAGAGATGATGATATCTGAGGAGCCAAATGGATGACAGATATAAAAACAAATGAAAACAATATTTTAAGGAAGCTCAGTGTCTTGAAAAATCTTTTTTGTTGTTGAGATTGTGCTGCTGTTGTGGCAACATTTGGGTCAAGTTTGGAGCACCTTTTAAAAGATAAAACTGTCTGTTAGTACTATGCAAATTGTCTGCTACTAGTGAATCAAGTAGTTAGTGCAATGTTAAGCATAACCAAGCTCAATGTCAGGTGATTTTGGTTCAAGGTAAACAAAAGTGATTTTCTGATGAACCAAAAGACCAATAGAAAGAGAGAGAGTGAGTGAGAGAGAGAGAGAGAGAGAGAGAGAGAGTGAGTGAGTGAGAGAGAGAGGGTGAGTGAGAGAGAGAGAGTGAGTGAGTGTGAGTGAGTGAGAGTGAGATAGAAAGAGTGAGAGAGAGAGATGCTGATTACACCTAAGGTGTGTCACGTCACCTTTAGTGTTGTATGTCAGTACAACAAAAGTGATTTTTTGATGGACTACTTCAATGGCTATTTCAGTCAGCCTATTTTCAGAAACAACTAGCCTCACTCTCTCTAAAGGAGATCAGGAAGGACTTGATGACAAAGAGGTCACGGGTTCAAGTCCCAAGAAACATATATTTCAATCAAACATGCACCTGCGAAGGGTGCTGTACAGGTCACACCCGGTGGTATCATCTTCAACGACTGCTCATGAAAGGCAATCAAAACTAGAGACGTGGCAGATGCAGACTTACTGACATCCCCAGGGAAGGAGACTGTTCTGGTGCAGGTGGAAGGCTAACTGCTTCTGTGCAAGGAGGCTTTAATGTCTCCCACCTCCCCTGGTGCCGATGTACCTGTGAAGCTGTTATTAACCGTACTGATATGAACCATCTGGTGGCTTTGCCCATCATAGGCTGACACCCCTCTATTCCAAGTCCAGTGGGCTGCATCTGAGTGGTCAGGACATCAAGCCTGTCAATCAATCATGGTGACAACCGACTCCATTGCAGCTTGTCATTATGTCATTTTCTTCAACATCAACAGATGCTAGCAGACACAGTAGTAAGTGACAGTGAGAAAGAGAGAGAGAGAGAGAGAAAGAAAGAGAGAATATTTGGTGTCCCCTCTAAACACTAAACCGTCTAAGACTTAAATTGGCATGAATCGAGTTGCTAATTAAAGGGGAAATTAAATGGAAAGCCCTTTTTACCTTGGCTTTGTCATATCAGGAGAGGTTGTGCATGTGCACAGAGCGGCATGAATGTGAGACATGGTTTTCCCTCCTTCATGAACTTACAAATAGCCACTGAAAAATGGGCCTACTTGTGATGTCACATGTCACAAATCAACATTGTCATTCAATTGTGGTTGCCAAAGAGGGTGGCATTTAGCCAAAACGGACTGATTCTCAATTCTCAATCAAGGTAAAATATTCCATTCATAATA
This sequence comes from Tenualosa thibaudeaui, assembly GCA_027481765.1. Taxonomy (NCBI): domain Eukaryota; kingdom Metazoa; phylum Chordata; class Actinopteri; order Clupeiformes; family Clupeidae; genus Tenualosa; species Tenualosa thibaudeaui. Next base: position 5,939,388 of record JAIFZK010000002.1, read on the forward strand.
TATTTGAGGGTTCATAGCTTAGGGTTTAGGGGAGGACACTGGAATTCAGCCAGTTAGTGCAGATATGCAGCGTAATGATGAAGTATAGGTATTTATTCCTGCAGCTCTCCTCTTCTCCTGGGTATTTTCATCAATCTACATCTCTATCACTCCCCCTCTCTCTGGGTGGCAAACAAATGAGACCACTCAAACGCTCAGTGGCATTATCACCAGGCTCAGACACATGTGGCCAGAAGAATTATGGGATCGATTGGCGTAGCGACTGACTAGGGTTTAATTAGTGGAGCAAGTATCAAGTTCGGTCCCGACAGGACGCCGAGAGGCAGCGATGTGTCCGACCTCATTATGCCTCTGCAGTGCCGCGATATGTCCCTGAAGGCCCAAACTGGCCGCTCGTTGTTTACGCCAGACATCTGTTTCTGTGGAAACACATCCACTGGAGGGACAAGTTCATGACAACCCCACTTTTTCTTTCCCTTCTTTTCACGCTCTATTCTGTTTTTCTTCATCTCTCCTTCTCTTGCTCTCTCTGCCACCCACTCAACAGTGCATTTTCCCTGTCAGTTTTGCCTTTTGTTTGTCTTGTCTAGAGACGAGAAGTAGCGTGAAAATGTGTCCCAGTTTGAAACTGCATCCCATCTGCCTTCAGTAACTAGACAATTACACTGGGAGGAACCGCCATTACACCCGTCGTGCTTAGAGGCGGTTTCAAAAACCCCCTCCAGCAAAAGTATGCATTTTTTTGTGCAGTTGTCATTTTGTTTTCTCCTTCCTTTGCAATGGATCTTTGTGACTACAGCTCCCTCCCTCTCTCCCTCCCTCCCTCAACCCTTCTCTTTTTCTTTGTATCCCATCTACCCTTCCCTCCATACCTCACAGGGATGGTGCCGATACTGTGGCTACTCAAACACTGGAGGAGGTTTTGACTGAACTCTGAGATGTTTACCCGATCCTTCATCGAAGCCAGTTCACTGTCTGCTGCTCCAGCAACGTCAACAGACGCAAACAAAAGGAGTCTTTTTTTTTCGCCTGTGCTGAGCGACCCAGGCCTCCGATAAAAAAATGGCAAACAATTCCATCTGCCAGCACAGCTCTGAGGCAACAACACTGACATGCGACTAATTATTTACAGGTTCTCCCACAAAAAAAAAAAAAAAAAAAAAATGATGCGCTGTGGCACAAGTTCTCTCTGTGGAGGGCTGTCAAAGCATGGCTTCGATTAACCAATTACGACCTGCCTGAAACATCAAACGACAAAACAAGCGTGCGTGTGATGAGCTGTGGGCTTCAGACAAAAGCAACTGTAGTCGACTGTCTAAGCACTAGAAAAGATGTCTCGTTTCATGTGAAAAATTTATTTCCCCAAAACAAATATTACCCCAAACTGGCTGGAAAGCGAAATGTGTGAGAAACGGCACTGCTCAACGTTTTTTTGCGTGTAATAATTATGCACGTCGACGAGGGAGGCATTTATACTAACAACGCTGACTTCAAATAAAAGCTCAAACTTGTCTCTGCAGGAGACGCGGTGATATAAGCACATGTGCTATCCCAGTTCTTGTTTTCCTTGAGAGTAAATTAACCTTGGCACATCCGAGCTCAGCATGACACATGTGCGGTGAAGGGATTCAAGAACTACAATCACACGCAATCTCAAATCACACCAGTCATCTAATCAGAAGAGAATTCAACTCAGCTGATGAGAGGGAGGCTGAAAGTGGAGGAGGAGGAGAAGATAAAAAAGAAAACAGTGAATCTGTTGCAATTATCCTCCCCCAAACGGAAGAGGGGGGGAGAAAATTCTCACAGCAGTACATTAAAAATCTAATTAGGGGCCGTTATTATCTTAATTGCCGAGAAGACGCTAATTCAAACGAGGTTAACAGCGATCGCTTTTTAACATGCAAGAGAACATGTGGCAGCGGGAGAGGCAGCAGCAGGCATGTTCAAGAGCACCCCTGTAGTACCATCTTGAGCCCTCTCTCTCTGTCTCACACACACACACAGGGGCAGGCTGCTAAACATGTGCTCGTCACGTCTACATTGCTAAGGGCACCCATAGGGGTCTCACCTCAACATGAGGTGCTAGGATCAGGCAGGACTTGTGAACTGTGCCTGTAAGCCAAACACATGGCAGCACCAAACCAGTGTCAGCCAACGCTGCATGCCACACAAAAGATAAGGAAGACTGAGTGGAGCTGAGTATCAAATACATATAGAAATTAGCTGCTGAAAATTGTTGTTTGTTACCCGGCCTTGAACTACTACTGCCATGGCTGCTAGATGGTTTTATTCATTCACTTAGCAAAAATATTGATCTACGTATGTGTCCATGGTGACATCTCTACTTCCCTTAACACATTTCTTTTCTTAAGAGCACTGTAGTGCGTTAGTTGCTAGCTCTTACTTCAAATCATGCACAATTTTAGTGTCCTAAACATAAAAGAACACACTTTAATGTTGTTAAGTGGGCTAAAAAGAACTTTAAAGACTTTTTGAGTCCATCTTTTGGTTAAGACAAATTACCTAAAATATGCAATGAGAGTGTTAATGGGAGTGTTAATAGCCTGGACAGGACAACATGTGGTTGTGGGTTCAAATCCCAGCTGCTACCGTTGTGCACTTGAGCAAGGCACTTAACCATCAGTTGCTCTAGGGGAGACTGGCCCTGAAGAACTGATAGTTGATAAAGATGTAAGTCACTTGGCTAAAATTGTCTGCTAAATGCATACAAATTGCTTTTGGAGCATCTGACTGAGGGATCATGATTCATATTTATCTAAGTCTGAGGTGGCCAAACTAAGGCCCGGGGGCCAATTGCAGCCCTCCGCTCTCTTTCATGCGGCCCCCAATTAAGTAAAAAATAAGATGTAATATGGCCCATTGTTACATGAATCTATTATTATACATCCATCACACATCATAGTTTCAGTACTGGTGCCATTTTTGTCAATAATATCATTTAACAGTGTAGCATTAGAAGGCTTGCAGTCACTCTGTCACTTAAAACTTTAAATTGGCCCTTGGCAGCTTAGATTTTTCAGGATGCGTCCTGCAAACAGAAAAGTCTGCCCACCCCTGATCAAAGTAGACAGAGCGTACTGGTAGAAGAA
>JAIFZK010000002.1:5947500-6095000 GCA_027481765.1 Tenualosa thibaudeaui
GAGCAAGGGGCCACGCAGAGAATGTGCCAAATAAATACAACAGCCACTTTCCTTCTGCAGAGAGGAGAGGAGGAAAAAAAATAAAACCCCCTCAAAAAAAATGAGGGAACATTTAAATACCATTTAGATACGAGTGCAACCTTGACATATTACATTAACACAGACCTCATCGTTACAGCATTAATTGAGGATAGAGGGCTCTGTTGGGAGTTGATGTTAGTGCAACACGGGTACCATTTTGTCATCACCAAAACCTGTGTGGATGTTCGCCTGAGCAACCACGTTAAAAGCAGTGTTTTTTTTTTTTTCCTGACAAGACGATGGGCGATTTGTCAGGTTTCGGCTGGCAGTTTTTGCAGTTTGTGCCTTCAGCTGCCACATAGACAGGCAGAGTCCTGAAGCGAAAAAAGGATAGTGTGTGTGTGTGTGTGTGTGTGTGTGGGGGGGTGACCACTCATTCCACAGGCCTCAGTGCCGCACGACGACTCGCCTAACGTCACGTAACGTCAGGCCACTGACAGCCCAGCGCTGGCGGTTACGTGCATGACAGTCCATTTCACGCGAGTCTTTTCGGATTTCTGTCACACCGCAATCCTGACTCCTGGCAACTATGCAACATCATCAGCCCCCTCTTAACATACCCCCCTGCACCCACACCCACACACTTTCTCCACACAAAAACAAAAGCAAGAGCATTGAGCATCCTCTCTCTCAATACCACAATCCCACAATCAAAAGAACTACTAAAACAGAGTTTAGGGCTAAAACGATTCCCCAAATAACTTGAATAATTCGATTACAAAAAATGTTCTTCATTAAATCCCTCTCAATAAAAATAATCTTTTTAAAAAGTCTCTGCTACGATATCACTTGTGTTTCATAGCCTACTGACAAGCTACGGAGAGTAATCAGAAATATAAAGTTGTGTGGTTTGTTTTTCAATGGCGATGACGGATGAGCAAGCACACGGCAGGTATAAATGGTAGAAAATGTGTACACTTAATGTTTTTTGGGGTAGGAAAACAGAGAGTGTACAGGCTACACTATAAAACTAACCTGGCCTACAATTAAATGACGTCAATGCTTCAACACCTGAACAGAAAGCATCAGCACGTTAACTGCAGTTCACCAACTTGAGCTACAAAGTTGCTTAAAAGTTGATGCTAGCAAAACAGACAGATCAACAGAGCATATTGAAAATGAGAGAAATTCTGAAAGAGAGGAAAAAAATGACAGAGCGAGGAGAGGCAAAGAGAAAAACAGAGAGACAGAGAGAAAGAGAAGGAATGAGCAAGAGCGGGCAGATAAGAGTCATTACTATTAGTGTGTGTGTGTCACCTGTCAAGCGTCACCCAGCACCCCCAACCCTCACTTGCCTCCCTCCCTCGCATCGCATCAAATTTAAACCCCGCCGCGCACACACACACACACACACACACACACACACGTGCTGTCTCTTTCTTCTCCTTTCTGCACATGTATTTACTCTTTATTCTCAGATGGTTTGATGCAGGAGATACAACACTAAAGACAAATGGCCTTTATTTGTGAAGTTGTGTTTCATAGCTTTTAATTCGAAGCCAGTAAATCAGAGGTTTTGAGCCATGATCCAACAATTAGTGTTGCACCTTATTTGATCAAGAATTATAGCCAATTGCTTGGCCATTTTAACAAGTCTTTCACATTGCATAACACTATTGATATTGCTGTTTAAAAATACAAAAGTACATTGTATCCGCTTACATGCTTAATCAATAAAAAAAAAAAATCAACAGAATACTCGACTCTAAAAATATTCCATAATTGCAGCCCTAACTGAGTTCCAGCTCCTTGCCTTTATTCTGTGTTTATGAGCTGCCCATGTCCTATAGAGAACCCACACTTCATTAACACGCACGTGCCTTCCACTGACATATTCCATCTATGTGGCTCTACACAGTACAACTCCCACTGTTGTTACTACTGTTTAACTCACAAGCTAGCATAGAAGGCGTCACAAGAGACTCTCTCCATTCACTTTACATGGGCTTACGTCACGTTGGCGAACTTAATTGTGGGGGTTGCTGATGGATGACAAGCATGCGTCAGCCTATCAAGTTGTATGCAGTGCAGACAGCAGTCAATCACATTTCAGCATACAAAGGTGATCTGCCAGCGACATCAGCTGAGTGGTTGTTGACTCGTCACACCTCCAGTGTCGGGAAAGTGTTGGCTGATGGAGCCGTCTTTACCTTGCCTAAGGCAATGTGAGGAGTAAGGTGCTAAGATCACCCAGGTCATGGTTCTATGCCCAGAAAATAACACAAACTGAGAAAAGTGTTGTACATTGTAAGTTATTTTAAAACGCTTAAGATGCTGGATAAAAACCCTCTAAAAGGTTACACAAATGCAGAATGGAAATCCTCACCATTTGACTGTTTAACGCCTACTCCCCTCTGTAATGTGGGCATGCTGCTGTAAACCTTTGCTAGGGATCTTGGCACAACTGCTTTAGATTCCAATCTGAGTGCAACCACATGTCATGTCAATACACTGACCAGATACAGAGCAAGTGATGCATGCATTGAACAAGTCAGAAAACTGATTATTAGTTAATTTACTTCCATTCTCCATATGACAGTAAATCCCAATGACCCTCCTAAGCCCTAAGCCCTAAGACCCTCAAAGAATTAACTGGTGTGAATCTGCTCTATGACTCTCTATGTCTATGGCTGATTTATGGCAGATCTTTAAGGGCTTAAGGGTTTAGGGCTCAGGGCTAAGGGGGTATTGGGATTCAGCCAATGAATGTTGACCTCCCTCTCTCTCTCTCTCGCTCCTCACAGCTGGTTGGGCCAAATGTAGCAATTAAATGGAAAATAAAGTCTGACGGCTATACTAACTTCCTGCCTTACCGATTTGACTTGGTGATAAATTGTCTAGCATCTGGGAAAGAAATAATGTGATGGCTCTCACAACGACCCATCACGCCATTAACAATGTTTAACTAAATGTCATTACAACCAACGCCCTCAGAGACACTAAGACATCCTTTGTCAAAAAGAGATACCAAGCCCTTAACTGCACAATTAAAAAGCTTTAATAAAATGTCTATTAAACCACTGACAGTGACAATTTGTTAAATGAACAATTAAGTAATGAATATGTTCAGATTGCTAAGGTTTTGGAATTCCAAAAAGCACCTATAAATTTTCACGCCTGTTAAAATATATTTTAAGCAATCTGTGACCTGCAAAATCTGATGAACACACAGATGACATTCAATACTAGTATCAAGTTCTCTGTTGCTTTTATTATATTTTCCCAGATTCACTGTTCTTCATTTAGACTTTTCTGGGTAGATTTTTCTATGGTTAGATCTAGTTATACCCTTTAAAAGTGTGTCTAATCACAAGATACTGACACACAAATATTATGAGGTTAGAGGTTAAAGATATTTTACCAAAAATATTTGTAATCCAGTTTGCCCCAGAAAGTAGATGTTTATTTTTTGAATGCATCTTCTTTGGGCCACAGACTGATTCAAAACAGAAAAGTTCCCTCTGACTTTACCCAAATAATAGTACAAAACAAACAACAAGGAACATATGGACATGGATATAACTTTAGGTTTTTAGTTTAGAAACCATTTTGTTGTTTTACAATACAACCAGGGCTTGTAAAGCCAGCAAAAAACAAAATCGATCTATACTATATGGCATACCATACTACATTACACTATTATTACTGCTACATGTAGGCTAATGTATTGTATGCCGGGCATTACCACAAAATAAGTGCAGACAGGATGAACAGGGATGACCCCAAAGTGCAGCGGAGGTATGACATGAAGATGTCAATCTAAAACACAAAACCTGTTGCCATTGACAGTAGGCATTATATTTTCACAGTGGTCATTATACAGAAATAACAGGCCTCTGAATGTTGGGAAGGCCCATTCAAACTGAATGGAACTTCCCACAGCCATTTAATAATATACTATGATGTTTGAAGTTTTTCTTTTCTTTGCAAATATCCAACTTCATGATCTCAGCCTGGAAACTGTGTCTCTAAAACCTCCCATCATCCATCACCTCCCCAGGACTCTCATGGCTACTGACTCTCTCGATTATTCTCATTTCAGGATATTAAAACCACATCCTAGCACTGGTCCTTGTAAATACCTGGCACAGTTAGGACTGAGGAGAAGTGAAAGAGGTCAGCCATCTCTCCTGACTAGTCCACCAGCTCTGGAGTTTGTCAAAAGCTGTGATCTGACATGTCTGGGGGGACTGTGAGAACTTGATGAAGGCATGAGGTGATTGGGGTGTGAGGGGGGGTGGGTGTCCACAGCTGTCTGCTGAGAAGTCAGCTGGTGACTATGGCCCCCTGCACAAATGAGCACATCACTCGTAAACACCAACGAACCGATGCCTTCTGCCGAGGAAACCAAGCCGAGAAATGTCTGCAACTCATGCGAAAGGGGGAATGACTCTTCCATCTACACCTGTGGTTCCCAGATAGTTGTCCCTAAGGAGATGGAGATGTGGGGGGAGGAATGGGAAGGGTTTGGGGGTGATGGTGGAAATCGTATACTCTTAAGCCTTGCCAAAGCCACAGCTTAACCACACATGCACATAAACTCAGACACAGAAAAAGCACTGAATGAAAATAACTTTTGATTTGCAATTTCATGAATGGTAATATGTCTAAAAACTAACCAGCTCCTTGACAACACTGGTCTGCTAACCTCAGAAAGATATATTTATATAATAAATATTTCTCTCTTGAAGACATCTGGGAGACTTGAAGGACCATGAGGCATTGCAGTTTTGAGTGGTTTAGTCAATGTTGGCTTGTTTACCACAGAGGAGCTTAACTTCTCTCTTGAAAAAGTTGGAGATTGAGAGACACTACAAGCTAAAACAAAGCTGAATGAGGAAACATGAAACTGCACTGAGACCTCCAGAGTCTGTACGTCTATGTGTGTGTGTGTGTGTGTGTGTGTGTGTGTGTGTGTGTGTGTGTGTACAAGGGAGTTCCAAGCCAATATATTATTTCCCCGCCAGAATCTCGGCCAGGCAAGCACGACATTGTGGTTTCATAACCCTACATCTCCCCACACAGCTCCCCCACCAGACCACCTTTACCCTTCCAGCCACGTCCTCCACCTCCTCACGGTACTCACCAAGAGCCCCTATAAGTGGGAGCAGGCAGCGGCATAGCCATTTCATCATTCACTGACCCGCTTTGACGCGGCGTCGGGTTCGGGTTTGACTTATTTGTTTAACTGCCCGTCACCATGCCAAACAGTGAAGCAAGCGAATAGGCTACAGAGAGGAGAGGAGAGGAGTGGAGAGAAGAAAAGAGGAGAGGAGAGAAGAGGAGAGGGGCCCTGTGGGAGTCGGCAGCCAAGCAAGGAAGACATCAAACCCGCTTAAAGGATCCTCGCTAAATCTGATACTGGGGAACCCCCACCACCCTCACCAACCAACACCCCCCCGCACCCCCACCAACACACACACACAGCCCCCTTCGCCCCAGCTCTGCACAGTTCATTACAGGCTTTTCTTTCTCCGCAGAGAACATTTCTACAGCACAGTACACATGTGCTTCACATTAGACTCTTTAGACCCATATGTAACACAGTGCTGCTCCAACTACCCCCACCCCCACCCCCACCCCCTCCACACACACACACACACACACACACACCACAGAACATTATGTCTGGAGGAAAACTAGGAGAGAGACAGACGGAGACAAAGGCTGACATTGTGGCCATGACAGGGCTTGAGGGGGAAGTGTGCGATCGTTGAATGCCTTGACCCCCCCCCCCCCCCAATATGTAAAAATGACAATTTACTTTTATGTGAAAGCGTTTCCACACAAGGGAAAAAAAAAACACCCAGCCTGGGACTGACTCCGCTGGAAGTTAACAGTGTGTTAATTGTGCATGTATTCGATTGCGATTTACAATGGTCACACGATTTACAATGGACGTCGACATCACTACTCCCTAAACACACGTCATGTTGCTCAATCACAGAAATGGAATACTTTAAGGTTAAAATATCCAAAAATGACCAAGAAATTACAACGTAATTTGAAAAAACTGTATTAATGTTAAGTTGTAAAACACCCAAACAACACTGAAGTTGCATGCAAATCAACTAGCTTTGGCCCAGCTTCCTCGTTATATCACACACTACTAAGTACCAAGTGTGGCTACTTCATTAATTACAATGCAAGTAAATGTAAAGCTGCCTTCAAGACAACTTGAAACCATAGGTACTCAAAGCCTTATATGTAGTAGCTTTGAAACAAGTGCAGTACTGAAGAGAATGATGCACTGATATCAATTTGTTTTCTTCACAGAGAGGATGTGCGGTGGAAAAGGCACTGCTGTTAGCTATCTGGGTAGAATTTCATCCACCAGGATCTCTCCGCAAACAGTCCACCTCTCCGTCCAACACTGGGCTATGTTCTCCAGGTAATTGTAAACAGAGTTGAACAGGTTTGCAGATCCCTCTGGCTATCCCTCTCCCTCTCTCTCTCTCTCTCTCTCCATCCTACCTCCTCCCCTCCTTCAACTTTTTTTTTTCTTCAAACCCATCTTTCTGGCATTCTCTCTCTCTCTCCCTCTCAGCCTCTAACTTTTGCCCCCTTGCACCCCCCACCGCCACCTGTCTTTGATCTTGGAGCCAAGTGGGTTTGCTCTTCCCCTGCCTTGCTCGGAGCAGGTAGGCAGGTAGGTAGAGGTCCATCCAAGAAGCCCCTAGCGGGAAAAAAGAAACCCTGCTGTGTTAGATAAGATGGCTGCTAGCCTTATATATACACAGACTGACCTGTTAAAAGCACACACAGACACACACACACACACACACACACACACACACACTTCTCGGCACCAAAAAAATGCACACCTCAGGTTCCTGAGACTCAAAAACATGTAGTGTTTGTGGCGGCACCTGCTGCTACCACTGCAACTATGTCTGTAAGTGCTTTAATTCTAACCCACAAAGTCAAAGAATGAAAAACAAGTCCTGGCCCCTATAGATCTGAGATGTGAGATTATGTCAGTTCAGAGACAGGAGTGAGTAAATGTCACAACATGCAGGAAGGTAAGACGCGTGTGTAGACGCGGTTTTGAGAGATAACGCACGTACAGCGTTCACATCATTGTTAGCATGAGGACGATCACAAGAGGCCTCAACATTTGTTAGATAAAGAGATGGGTAGAGTCACTGATTAGTTTTAAAAGGACATTTAAATATCTCTGTGCTGATATCATACAAGCCTCCACACACTTGATTTAGGGAACTCCTGGAGGTCATCACCATGAATGTACCTTGACTGAAATCTGTGAATAATGACATTTACCGATGACAGAGGCTGAAGTTAATCTGTTGTGCTACATCTGCCTTGCAATTTTGCAGTAGCTGAATCTTGTACCTGGTACATTCATTGATAGGCCTAGGACATGAACAAGTCAATCTTTTTTTTTTAATAATATATCTTATTATTTAATTTTATATTTTGTATAATAGATATTTTCTCGGCAATGAAAAACCTGTAAAGTCACAAATGAGTTTTACAAATAAATAAAAATGCATATCAGTACTGGCACCGAGTTATCACCCAAATATTTATTTGAATCATCGGAACTGACTCACAAATCTGTGCATCTCATTCCATCACCTGATAATAAACCAATAAAAAATAAAAACTCGAAATGAAACCATGCAATGTATCTATATATACACATTCTAACACTCAGATTCACCACAAACCAGCAGCTCAGAAATGCTGCTCGTTTTCAAATATTGTTTACCATCCATCATTTGATATTTCACATGATCAAAAAATGGTAAACGATTCAGCAGGCAGAACATCTGAAGGCTTATAAGCTTACACTCCACTTGACTCAAACAGTACACACCTGGTAGTTGCATCCATATACTGTGTGTGTGTGTGTGTGTGTAGGGTGGTGTTGGCCTCGGCTCAAACCCCCCCCCCGTCTGCCAGTGATGGCAACGCTTCCAAGCGTGGGCACCTGCCCACCACTGTGCTGCGTTAGATCTCATTTATACGGTGCAGCCTTTGATGTGCACACACCCAACCCCACCAACCAGCCTCATCTCATCACTGCAATTTGACAGATCTAGCCACAAAAAAAATAAATAAATACATATACACATGCACGTGCCTGTATATATATATTCCTTTTTTAAAATACAGCACCATTTTTCAGGCGCTACAATTACAGTGTGCTACAGAGATCAACATATCATTCTGGTGTATTTTGATTTGTTAATGCAAAACAGGTGGCATCTGAAACAGGGTTCAGGGTTTAATATTTCAAAGGCGAATAAGTGAACCGTACCCACTTAAAACCAAAGTCAATGACATGCATTAATAGCTTAGGCCCCTTAAGACATTAACAACACTCAGGTCCAACTCATTTGCACGTTTTTCAGTGCGTTTACAATGACATTTTTTTTATCTAATGGATAGGCCATCATTTCAATCATTTGCAGTGTATTGCCTACACATGCTTGCTTCCTCGGTTCCTCCTAACAAAAAACTAACTACCTGACTAACTCTATAGGCTCTATCCGGTCTACTCCATTTTAAGCTATCTATCTATCTATCTATCTATCTATCTATCTAAGGTGAGCTAATCCTTTAACTCATTGAAGGATTCAAGAATCACAGTCGCGTAGATAAAAATAGTAGGTGTAAGATATAGAGTGATGGTTCTGGAGGATGGGGGTGGGGTCTGGGCAAATAAAGAGTGAAGATGGTGAGTGATATGGGCAACATGGGCAGGACACTCTGCCTATAATGTTGACCTTTAACCCCATGGCTTTGACTGCCTAATCAGTCCATCTAGCCTTTATAGCGGTAAACTGTGCTAAGTTTAAAGAAAAACACTTAAGCCCCTTGTGAGATATTGCTCAAACCTTTCCAACTAGCTTGAGCAGAGGCACAGAAGTTGTTGTGAACAACTGCGGTTTCACAATGTCAACTTGTCAGTGTAACTTAAACAGAAACATTTCATAAAATCTTAACAAATGTGTTTTGACGTGAATAAAATCTGCTGCCATCACCCTCAGGCTGTGTGAATTGGGATTTAATACATCTCCAACTAGCAAAACAATTTCTTACATCTGATAAGATTTTAATGTGAATTCCAAGTATTTCTCCTGAGAATTGTCAAAATCTGCTGGATGGAAAGCTACCACAGGGTCAGTTCATCAGGGTGTGAGGACTCCAACCTTTCATTTAAAACCCTTCTGTCAAAACGCACAAATGTTAGAGGGTGAACTCTTCATCTGACTCCACAGATGAGCCAACCAATCCAACAGCTCTGGTGCGTTTCCTCGACTTCTGCGGCCAAAAAAATAAACATAAACATATGGCAAGAAGGGGAGGGGGAAAAACACCTTGTGTGTCAAAAAATAAATAAATAAATCGGCATCTTCAACACTTCTGAAACCAGAATGAACATTCGTTCGTTCGCAAAGCCTGGCTCAAAATCAACGGCATAAATTGCAGCCGGCTGTTGTAACAGGTTGTAATGAAGTCAAACTATCATGAATGTGGGCAGAAAAAGCGCTTAGCAGGTTCTGGCTTGACACCGACAATGTGCAAATAAAGTCTGACATTTGAGAATGATGGAGGAGGCACCTTCATGCTAAATGAAATAAAAATGGCAGTTAATGTGTCAGTTCTCTTCCCACATGGGGGGCTTTGCAGAGGGAGTTTTATGTAAATGCTTGTGATCTTCATAATTAAAGAGTGCTTGCAACGAGGTGCATATCACTCTTGTCTCTTTGAAAAGGATGTTTACTGTCTTCCCCAGCACTGAGACGCAGGCAGCCTCAAGATGAGACTGCTTATACAGACACAGACATACATACACACACATACACACACACAAAACACATAAACAAGCAGCAATGATGAATGTTCTTATAAACACTGCACTGACAGCAAGAAAAATATCCATGATGGGGCAAGGGAAAAAAAAATTCCTTTTTACCGAGCATGGCTTCTCTATTCATCCGCCTATCTATGCATGTGTGAAAATGTGTGTATGTGTGTTTGTGCGTGTGTGTGTTTGCTTGTGCATGTGTACACACACGTTTTGTGTGTGCGTGTGTACGACTCTAAACCCACACTCTTATCACCAAATCAATGTGTCAAAATTTCTCATAATTACAATAGGGGCGCACAGAGGTTCAGCATTTACAGTTTAATGTTGCACCAACCCCCCCCCCCCCCACACACACACACACACACACACTACTGCTGCCTCTGACAGCTATTTTGGAATTGGACCACTCCCCAGACTGGGAGAAAAACTCTTTTGAAGCGCAAATCAGTGGAACAGTCAGCAGCAAAGAGAGGGAGATCAGCACTTGTTGGCTATAATTTGTTGTGACATGTTAATTGCCTCGACACATAATTCCTCCTAATTGATGTTTGATACGTAGCAGGAAATTAGGCCAACTGTACAACGCTGCAGACATTGGGCGCACTCTCGTGGACTCTTTTCTCTTCTTTTTTTGTATGAGCTCACAGTGGGTTGAGAGGGACTTTAATGGCTCGTCTCTCAATACTGAGGCAGTTTTTTGGACTCAATGCTAGGGAACATCAGATAGCAGGAGCCTGATTGTGTTAAATTGCAAGTGTGTGTGTGTGTGAGAGAGTATGTGTGTGTGTGTGTGCCACTGTGGAAGCAATCTGACACATTAATTACAGGGACACAATAGGATAAGAATAGATGATAGTAGACGGTAGTAGGCCTTGTAGAGTGTTTGTGGTCTAATTTGAGCGGTTTGTGTAACTCTGCTGATATTGGCGATCGGCGGCAGTCAGTTGGTATCATGGTCAGTTTTCTCCAGTTGGCCCTGTGTGCACCCCAGTGCCAAGAGCATTGTATTCCCCCTTCCAATTCCCTTGGAGCAAGTGTCATCATGGAACATAAAAGACAGGGAACATTGTGTGTGTGTGTGTTACTGTTTCGCTGCATGTGTGTGTGTGTGTTACTGTTGCATGAGAACTTGCAAAAGTAATCTAACCTGGGCAATTTTCACAGAGTTCTGCGTAGAGCCTCCAGCATGGTACTCCACCTTGCCCTTCTTGGCCATCTCATCGAACCTGGACAGACAGAAACAGGATATCGTGAGACACAGAGAGAAAAAGAGAGGGAGGGACAGAAAGAGAGACAGATTCCACCACAATGTTTACAAATACTAGATCTCAGAATAAACCTTCTAAAAGTAGCCTACGTGGTCAGGAACATGTTTCACAAACTTTTGCAGATCATTAAGCCCATGCAAACAAACTCAAGTAGTCTTATACTCTCCCAGTTAAAAAAAGAACTATTCATTTCAGTGTAAAAAACTAAGAACTTGAATTCTGAGCATATTGATCATCATAGATAGAACTAGATAGACTTGAAAACTGAGCATGTATTCTGCTATTGCCATCAACACCTTGTATTTTCTCAAAGCAGAGGGGAAACTGCTGAGCCACCTGTGGACCACATAGAGCCACAATGGCAGTTGAGGGTGGAGGTGGGAAGGATCTGCGGCTGTAAACGCGCAGCATGAGAAAATGACTTTAACGGTATCGTTAGGGGGAAGCGGCTGAAGTCAACAGTGTTTCGGCACGCGGCCTGGGATGTTTGTTGTTTTTGCTTCTCCGCGTTTATGGGGCAAGTCATAAAATGAAGTCATACGAACGCCCAAGGCCACAGGAGGACTTCAAGAGTGATGGAGTGTTTGCTCGAGTTTTTGTGTTTATTTACTTCTTATTTTTATTTCTCTTCAAAGAGATGACTAAGGGCTGATCTCAAAGAGCATTTGAGGATTCAGACAGAGGTTCTGTTGAAGTACTTTGTGGGTGTCTAACAAGAAAAGCTTTGAACGAGACATAACCAGACACCACTCGATGGAACACTCATCCAACAGATGACCCGAGAAAGATGCAATGGCATCAAAAAAAAAAAAACTAACTGGACTAGCTCTGGACAACTCATGACAAGCTGAAACTTGCTCAGTGCATTGTTGAGGTTCAGTGCGTGCTGATACACTGCAAGTAGGGATAATCAAAATGAACAAGTGGGTAGGTGATGGTAGGATAGCTGATTAGAGACCACACCGAACACCAAAACAATGAAGCTAATATGGCATGGCAGTTAATCACTCTAATTCATGCTCATAAACTATGCCTACATTGCCTCCCCCGCTGCTTTCAAACTGGGGTGGGCAATTACTAACCACTGCGATCCGTCCAAGTCAAAGACTTAAACAAATATAGGCCACCATTTTCTATGGAAATTGTTACAACAGTTATCATTCAGACCTACAGCACTTTCTGAAAGAGAGATTGGGTGGGGGGGGGGGGGTCTGGCGGGCCCGAATAAAACGCTTTCCAGTTGTGAGTCATGGTTAAAAGCTCGGATTTCAATTGACCCATTTATGAAACCCTTTTCTCTCCCTAATCATCCCACGAGAAGCCCCACCACACTCCAGACATGGGGCTTATAAAATGGTGGGTAAGCAGCAAAAGTATAAAATGACACCACTGCGAAACTTTGGGGTGAGAGAGAGCGAGAGCGCAAGAGAGAGAGAGAGAGAGAGAGAGAGGACGGGAGAGAGAGAGAGAGTAGAATGCTGTTAAAAAATGTGCTCGCATCATGTTCTATTTTCAACGACTTGGCCAAGGCTATTAACATGCAAGTGCCTAATTTAAGAGAGAAAGCGGGAGAACAACACAAAAAAGAATAACTGGTACCAAGAAAAAAAAAGAAAAAAAAATGGGATCTGGTCTTTGAAATCGTCAACCACAAACGATACGAGAGAGAAAAAAAAGACCAAATAAAAAGTTACATGTCAGGTTGATAAAAGCCAAACTGACATTTCGATACATGTGTTTGTAGTTAGGCTTATTAAAGTAAGATGAAGGGAGACCCTTTTTTAAAAAGCTAAACTTAAACCATCAGCTACCCCTCAGTGAGTCCATCAAGGAAGTGGATCTATTTTTCTTTTCCAATCTGCCTGAAGTGCATTTCAAAACGCTTCAATTTGAGTGAGTCAACGTGTCTTGAAAACAGCTGTTTTTAATTAATCCAAAACCTCCACTATTCTCCCTTTCTTTTTGTCAATTGCAAGATGCAATATGCAACAACACAAATGAATCCAAAACCTTAAAAGAGCCCACCTTGTAAAATGATTACAGTATTTTCCTCCGTTTCCTCTCATTATTCAATCACAAAAAAAAACATGCATTACCATGGAAAATAAAACGTCCGATTAGCCTACTTAACCTTACATTCCCACACTTATTAAAACCACTGCTAAAACGTGTACAGAGGTATCAAATTTTACATGCAATTTCCCTGTCGAGGAGCAATAGATGGATCAACTACAACTTGCACCCATGAGGAATCCTGATTATGCATTAAGCCTAATGCCGGATTCTGTTATGATATGTATGTGTCTTGAATGCTGATAATCCCACATTGGAAAGTGTTAGTGCATCGGTTTTCCCCTCTGCGTGCCCTTGATACGGCCCCGCTACTTGATGTTTTCAGGCAGCTTTTTCCAGGTCCCTTATCGTCCCCATTTAAGTAGCCAGTTCTGGCTTACCAGGGGATTAGCACACAATAGGCACTGTAAATGAGCCAGTGAACAAGCAACTCTAGCTATGCTCCCTAGCCCTACAGCAGTCTCTCCGCCAACACAAGGAAGGGGAGGGCGGCGGAGATGGAGACGGAAGGGGGGGGTGAGAGGCGAGAGGTCTACTCCCACGCGGATCACTCTCTCCTGGGAAGGCCATGCGTGGAGGTGAGAGGTGTTTGGGGGGGTGACTTTTGGTGGGGGGCACTGCATGGAGGAAGTTTGAAAACAAGGGGAAAGGTGTTTCTGAGATGGTCCGATACAATAGGTAGTAATAATGGCCAGCTTTTGTCTTGGCCACCCATCTCCTCATGGTGTCCTTTCACAGCCCCTTAGCTCAGCATCTCCTCCCTATGTGGTGCGCCGTGATAAAGCAGGCCAATAAAGACATCAACTCTCAGTTGAGTCAGAGGTAAGAGGTTTTTATATATATATATATATATATATATATATATATATATATATATATATATATATGTATATATGAACGAAATCAGGCTTTAAAAGAAATAGTCTCACTCCCTTTTGCTTATCCCCTCCCCCTCCCCTCTCTCTTATTCGGTCACACATAAACACAAACACACACATAGTCTCTCTCTCTCTCTCTCTCTCTCTCTCTCTCTCTATCTCTCTCTCAGAATGAGTACTTGGCCCCAAAAGCTACAAGTCCTGTCATGTTCTCCATCTGGAAGTCTAATGGGGGCAATGTGGTCCTCCTCCACCAGACTGTCAGACTTTTCCATGCAAATGGAAAATATGCTGGCCATAGCAAAAAAAAAAAGGAGGGAAGAAAAAAGAAAAAAAAGACTGTGCTAGACACCTGTTGGGCTGCAGTCAGTGAGGAGGAATTCCAGCACTGCGGGTGTTTATATCGCAAAGGCAGCCAAGGGACTCCAGCAGCCCTTTCAAAAACAGACACATGGCTCCTGCTGATCCACCCATGCACCCCCCAACCCCACCTCACCCCCTTCAACCAGCACCACCACCACCCCTCCACACTTTCACCCACCCATTTCTGCCCAACACTCCGCCCACGCCAAACACCACCACCACCACCATAACCTCCACCTCTTCTTTTCCTAGAAGAGATATTCACTCCACCTTCGAAGGGGCCCGCCTTGGTGACGCCGCTTAAATCCCCTTCCGAAACAAAGCAGCTGCCTCCACACCGACACTCTCTCACCCCCGCTCCCAGGGGAGCTCTCAAAAGAACAGCATCACGCGGCTGATCGTAGCACCTGTTTGTCCCCGTGGTCTGCAGACTGCACACACTAGGCCTGACCAATGCCTAGAGAACTTTGACACAAAGGACCATTCATAGAAACAATGTGAAAGACTGAAGACTGAAGACTAAGATGAAGATTATAATCTGTGTGTTATAGGGAGAAGATGACGAGCAGAGTTGTGTGGAATATTACTGATCTGATTAACTGTAAAGATCAACCAAACTCACCCTTTTACTGAAAAGGGGCATTCACGCAAGATAGATGGAAAAACAGATGCATAACTATAACAATGGGTACCCACACAAACCAATGATATGGAAAGTCACCACACGTTGATGAATGTGATCGCTAAGATTCAAAAGATTCATTCATTTGTCAAGTGTCATTCATTTGAACTAGAGCAATACTTAGAACGTTTGGACATTATTTAGATGCTTTCAGTTACTGCAGACTGCCCCTGACCCTACACACTTGCGGCAATGACAACAAGCTCCTTACTACTTCACTGAAGTACAGTAATTAACCACATATGTAAGTCCGTGTTTTATGCAAACCAAAAAAACAAAACCATGTATTGACTTCACCCTTGTATTAACCTCACCCATGTATTAACCTCAGTCTACTAAACATTACCTACTGAATCACAATCAGGTCAGTTCAGTAGAATGATGAAAAATTAAATCCTGTATATAGCCCTCACCTGTGTATTAATCTCATAGATGAAGAAATTTTACATACATACATATATACATATAGCAGGCACTTTTATCCAAAGCGACTTACATTTGTCAACTATCAATTATATCAGGGCCAGTCTCCCTTAGAGCAATTTAGGGCTAAGTGCCTTGCTCAAGGGAACAACGGTGGCAGCCAGGATTCAAACCTACAATTTTTCAGGCTACTTGTATGCCAGCCAAGCTCCTTAACCACTACGCCACCAAATTTTGCAAAATCAATGTATTAACCTCGGTTAATAATCAGGAAATTACAGTAACAAGGCCATGGGTCAATTTCATCAGGTAATGGAATCATGAAGTGTTCAGAGTGATAACTTTGTCTAGTATCCCAGTCACACATAAGGTCACTTGTAAATCCTAGCTGTCTGTGGTTTAGCTTTTTCAAAATCCACAGCAGAGCCCCCCAAGAAAACTCTTGCCACACAGGCCTCTTAACCTGGCATTAAGATCACGCGAGTCTGCAAACTGAGAGAAATCCTTCCACAGAGGACTAATGCGATTCCTGCTCAGTCAATCCTACTTTCCCCCCGTTTTGATGTTGACTGGCCTCAGTCTGACTTCCACTAAGCTCTCCACAAGCCCCTCGGAATGCGAGCAAGAGACCCAGTGCTGATCGATGCCCTTGATTGGACGAGCGTCCTCTTCGACTGCTGTTCCGGGTTTAGGAGTGATGTGCATTGGTTCCGACCAGTGGGGGGGCTCGTTGCTAATGATCAATGAGTGTTGTATGCGTGACCAAACATTCGCATGCACGTACACTCGCATGCACGTACACACACACACACAGCAGGAAACATAAATACACAGAGTGGGCCAACTCCCATCACAATTTACCTTCTTATACCCTATACACAATTTGTCCTACTTCACTACCTCAGCTTATCAAATCACACAGCACAGGGCACAGGAGACTCATCAAACACAGCCCTCTTAAAAATGGGCCGTTGGGGGTTGGGGGGGGGGGGGGGCGGGGGGTTACCAGGCAGGCGCCTAGTTTTAGCAAAAACTGTTGTCCTCTCTGTCCATAAACTTTGAACTGTGACACTCTTGCACAATACACTGAACTGCGATCTTCCCACATATTTCATGCATGACTTGCGGGATGATTTTTTTTAAAATTATATTACATTACAAGATATCAGAGATAACTTGATGATGATCAAAAGATGATGATTAAATAAAAACTTGATGATGAAAAATAATACGGCAAGTGAAACAGATTCAGTGTTCAACATTTCATGAATCTTTTCCAACACTCCTGCTGATCCAACAGGTGACCAAAGGTTTGTTGTTTTTTCAGTTTTCGTTTTATGTGCCACATTTACTTTTTATGGCTCATAATTGGGTACAACGTCTATGGCTTCTGAATAAAACATGAAATTGGCTAAATGCCTCAAGACCTGGTCAGTCAGCAAACCTCAAACCGTCATAATTACATTCCAAGAAGGGGCTGCCCAGTAAACTCCCTAACTCAAATGTAAAAGCACAGACCAAATCAGGCTCATATGAATGTAATGTTTGTGTTTTTCCACACAAGTACAGACATATCATACACATTGAAACATAACTATTAAAAACATAACATAACTATTTCTTATTACCATTATTACATCAACAGTAGGCAACAGCCTCAATAGGGTAGCATAAGTGGATCACTATAGATTAATAAAAAAAAAAAAAAATATTGCTGTAGTGTAGCATGTGCTGTGTGTGTGTGTGTGTGTGTGTGTGTGTGTGTGTGTGTGTGTGTGTGTGTGTGTGTCTGGGTGTGTGTTTGTCTTGTGTGTTCTGTTTTTCTTTTCTCTTCTCTTTCGCTCCCTCCTCAATTAAATTGTTTGTCAAAGTCTTCACAAAGGGTCGCACAGCTTGTCTGGCTAAAATCAATACGCCTTGTCACCTCGCAGTGAAAACTTGTCGCGGCAGCCGACAGGGCCATTAATTATACCAGCTGCTCAGCGTGCTCTTTGCCAGGCCTCTCAAGGTGGAATCTTATCTTTTCTTATTTCAGATCAATAATTATCTCTTGGCATGTTTTTTTTCCCTTTCTTCTTTTTGGAGGTCTTCCTAAAAAAGTGACTACCCATCAAAGGAGCAAAACATGGATGATGTTTTGTTTTTTTGCTGTTGTTTTTTTCTTCTAGAGATGGTGGCTTAGAGGACCCTACTGCGACCCTGCTACCAACAAGAGTCGGCAAGCCTTCAGACACTGGCAACAATTGTAAGAGGGGGCTGACCACACACACACACACACACACACACACACACACACACACTCACAGGGGTGGTGGCACCAATGGCGGCCCCATCCACCGTGCCATCACGCCAACACAGCCTTGAAAAGACCCCCACTGCTGTGATGAAAGAAGAAATGACCCAGCCTTGGTATGGCTCTGTCCTTCTATTCATACACAAATACCCCCACAATTATGCCCTGTCTGCATTGCCAGACAGGCAGGTGGATGGAACATTAAGAAACAACAGGGGCATAGGACAAGATGGGAAAAAGAAAACAGAGGAAGCTGTAGGGGAGAAGAGATGGGGAGGGGGAGGTGGGAGGTAAAAAGAGAGAGAGAGGAAGAAAAGGAAGAACATAAGTGAAAGGAAAACCACTAAGAGAACAACCTCCTTGCTGTTGTTGAGAAAGACAGAGTGGGTAGGATAGAGAGAGACGGGGAGAGAGAAAGAGAGAGAGACAGAGAGAGACAAAGAGATGATAGAAGACAAAAAGAAAAGAGAGGGGAGAGGAGAAAAAAATGAGAGAAGAACTTGCTTGCTCTGAAGAGAGAGAAGGAAAGAGAAAGACAGAAACCCGACAGAGACTAGAAGAGAGAGAGAAGTGTAAAGCTTTGTGTGTGAATAATTCAGCTCCCCGCTGTGGATACCATATGGCCTGGTGTGAACTTTAAAACACATAGGGAGGACAAGACAGCACGGATCCACCATGCATATGCTTAAACGTCGCTCAGGGGGTCCTCAACCACCTCCTGTCACATGCTCGAGTGCTGCAAAACACACACACACACAAACATAAACACGTGCACACATACACACATACATGCACACTGACTGACATACACCACACACACACACAGGTTTGAATGTCATGCATGAGCTCTACATGACACACACAAATGTGCAATGTAAATACATGTGCACATGCATGTGAACACTCACAAACATACATACACACACACACACACACACACACACTTGCATATCATGCATTTACAGCAGCGACTATCTGAAAAGAAAACATATCCAGCGCTCAGAGTAAACACTGGCCAGCACGGATGGTTTTAAGTAGCATAGCACCACAAAGTCGTTTTATTTTTCCACCAACGTGCCAAGAGAAATCAGCACGCTCAGAGCAGAGGGTAGTATTAAATTAGCCTTGGCTGAAAGACCGAGTCGCCAAGGTTACATTTTAGGGGGATTAGAAAAATAAATATATTATTTGGGAGGGGAAAAAAAATGTAATCGGGAGAGGGAGCAGTGGTGGTTATGGTGGAATCGGTACAGTTCAGTGCTATTCTCTGGCTTGTTTCTGGCGCCACCTGGTGGTGAAGCACCAATGAACTGGAGACAGGATCTAAATGAGAGGTCCGGATCAGCTCCAAACTGATTGCATCAGCCCCTGGTGTCTCTGCGTCTGTCTCAGTCTTTCACTTTATCCTTCACTCTATCTTCACCTCTCTTTCTATTCCTTCTCTCTCTCTTTCTCCTCTAGTGTCAATCTGTTTCTGTCCATCTTGCTGTAAGGTACTATGGCTCCTTCTACAACACCCCACCCTCCCAGGCCCCCTGAAACCCCAACCACTCTCCATCTCCTTGCTCCCTCTGTCAAACTCTCCCTTTCTAGCCTCCAACCCCCCACCTCATCCAATCCAACCCAACTCCACCACACCCTGCATCATTGACAGCATACACGTAACACCCCCCCCCCCCCCACAAACTCACACACCATCCACCTCCACCCCCCAAAACCACAGAGCGACAATATTTATTGCGGTCCTGACGGCTGGAGGAGGCCGTAAAACATCCCGGTTGACGTTGAGACGGCATACAGTTGAAGGGGAAAAACAGGCAGGACGTCGACCGCATAAACAAATCTACACATGATTTCCTCTGACTACCACCGCTAAACTGACATATTTACAGCCACCCTCCACCCACCAATCCACCCACCCACTCTCGAATAAAAAAATTTGGGACTATTTTTGAAAAAGAAGAGCCCTTTTCTCGACAATCATTTGCATGAGCTGAAATATGCCCTTTCTCCTCTCTCTCTCTCCCGCCTCACTTTTGCAAAGTACGTGGAAGAAGCAGCCAGGCCCAAACCGGAGCCCGACAGGCGTTGGGTTGGAATGAATAGGGTTTTGAGAACTTGCCTGACTTGCCTGCCTGAGAGAGAAAGACAAAGAGAGTGGCAGACAGACAGAGAGAGAGAGAAAGGGAGAGAGAGGGAGAGAAAGACAGAGACAGAGAGACAGAGAGAGACAAGAGAGAGAGAGAGATAGGATAGATAGAGAGATAAAGGGAGAAAGTGAGAGACAGAGAGATAAAGAGAGCGAGTGAGAGACAGAGAGAGACGGGAAGCCTGTTTTAATGAGGTCATCAAAATTACAGCTCGGCTTCCAGGCGGACGTTCACTAAAAGGACAGCAGCCAGAGACAGGGACGAAACAGATCAATAGATCCAGACAGCGAGAAGCAGAGCGAGAGAGACGGCTTAATTTTAAAATGGAGAAGTGGTGGTTGGGGGGGGGGGATTTGACTTCACTGCTCCATTTAACAGAGTGGGAAACGTAGTGGACTGACTTATGGTATGGGGTCAAGTTTACAGCTCAGCAGAAAACCACACAATAGGAAGCAGGGCTCGATGCAAAGGATGATCGAACTGGTTGACCGATTAGTGTGTGCCCATAACACCAACTCCTCCAACACAAACATACAGACACACACACACACACACACACAAACACACAAACGCAGTCTCCATCTTCCTACGTCCACTCTCCTGAGGAGAGGTCAATCGAGTGACCCGTGAGATAGCAACCTTTAAGACGAACTTTGACCTTGACTAGTGATATGGACTCAGGGAGTCTGGAGAAGAAGGGAGCAACAACAGAAAAAGGAAAAGGGCCTGATCACATGACTGAAGCAAGAGAGAAGAGATGGTCTGTTATAGTGGATGTCTAGCAACAACAAATCCAAAGCAACTCCAGCACAGAAAATATGAATCTGTGATGCACTTACACTGTGACAGATTTTGTTTTATTATTTATTTAGTTTTTTTCACATATAATATAAAAATGCCGTTTTATATCTTGTGCTGCATAAATGCACACGCCTGTACACACCTTAATAAAAGAAAATACAACCAAAAAGCACACACACACACACACACACACACACAAACAGACATGAAACACATGATTGAAAAACACAGACTCCATACCCACTCTCCCACACTTTTGAAAACAATCAGCACCACCGGGACTTTTTTGGCCAACACCAGTTCAGTTCTCATATTTTGCAAGACAGAGAATAGAGAGAGGGTGGGGAGGGAAATTATAGGAGTCAGAAGTGTTTACAGAGCCTAGAGTGTCACACACACACACACACACACACACACACACACACACACACAACGCCGCCAGCAGTAGACTGCAGAGTGCTTCTCTCTGTCAGAGGAGCCTTTGTTGTTTTCCCTCACAGCAAGCTCACCAGGCTCTCCACATAACAGCAGGGTTCTCTCTCTTTCTCTATGCACACACACACACACACACACACACACAGGCAAACAAATATACTCACACACACACACACACACACACACACACACACACACACACTCTTCCCTATTGATCCCACCTCCTGTAGCGCGATGATGTGTACAACATCCATGCATTTCAGTGTGTGTGATGGCACCTGATTGGACGTGTGTGTGTGTGTGTGTGTGTGTGCGCGTGTGTGTGTGTGTGTGTGTGTGTGTGTGTGTGTGTGTGTGTGTGTGTGTGTGTGGGCACCAGGACGAGATGCGTTGTGTGATGTGCATTTTCCAGACTCAGGTTCACCTCTCAGAGTCGTCACTTCTCTGTCGGTGCTCTCCTGTTGGAAATGCTAATGGGCCCACACAAACACAGGCAGAGTAAATTATTCATATGGTAGCAGGTCACGCATCAGAATGGGGGGGGGGGGTACTGCCTACGTGTGTGTGTGCGTGTGGTTGTGTGACAGAGGTTACTCTAGCTGTTAGCAGACAGAGAGCCTCTCCACTACATTAGCTAGAAAAATTAGATAAATGCACAAACAGACAGAGAGAGAAAGAGAGAGAGAGATTACATCAACAAGTGTGTGTGTGTGGCGGGGATGAGCTCAAGGCCTGGCAAACTGCGAAAGCATAGACACACACACACACACACACACATAAGCTGACACAGATACACAAACAGGCTGCCAGGAAGATGCATTTAAGATAAGTGCATGAGTGTGTATGCATGGTTGTTCATGAGTGAGGGAGATCAAGAACCACTCTCACACACACACACTCACTCATACACACACACACACAAAGCAAATCCCCTGAAGCCTGTACAGTTATGCAATACAGGTCAGTGTGCACTATGTCTCTCTCTGGGCATAACAAGCACAGGACCCGGCACAATGCCCGCTGTTCTGCCATGGAGCGGAGGGAGATCTTCCTCGTGGGCCCGCGGCTGGAAACGCGACCTGACAGGTTACGCAACGCTCCAGCTGCACGTTCCAGCTGACACCGCTCACTTGCTCGTCAAGACGAAAGAGAACGAGGAGGAGGAGGAGGATGATTGAATGGTGGAGTCCAAGCAGCAAGGCGCCAGACGCTTGCTTCATCTTCCATCACTGTTTCTTCCATCCGGTAGTAAGGAGCAAGAGGGAGTAAGATCTACTGCACCGTGAAACTTTGCTGCCACCTGCAGAGTAAATGTGAAGCAGAGGGAGGCTGCAATTTGCAACATGCTCCAGAGGGGGGCAGTATTGCACATGGATTTAACCTGGTGTCTCAGCAGGGACTGGGAGACGGCATTTCTTCCGCCCCCTCAAAACCTTGACAGACTAGGCTGTTTTAGAGCTTCTAGAGCTTTATTCAATGTTCAGCCAGACTGAAGCAGTCTTGTGGAGTGAGGCAGTGTCTCAGTTATGGATGAATCAACTGCTCAACAACTCAGCCACTCAACAGAGTCAGTTTTCCATGCCGGATGGGTAAACCAAAGCTGTCAAATGATAAGTGGTCGAACGGCACCTCTACCAACCTCCTCCACCATTACCCCAAGTTAAGCTACAGGAGGTGGTAAACCTTCTAACAGAGCAGCCTGCTCTGGGGCTAACTAAGTTAGCAACTTCATAGGTTATAATGCAATTGCCCATTGCCTAACAACTAAGTTGCTACCTGGGTAGCAACTATGTTTTCCAGAAATGCACCCCTGTTTAGTTAGGAGACTATGGATTCCAGGCCCTTCTATTATCAGATCTACGACTAGCCCCTTCTATTATCTGATTTACCACTACTCCCCACTTCCATCTTCTTGGAACACCCCCCTGGTAGCAGATGTGTGTCCTTTATCCTCCTGAAAACATGCTAGGAATACTATGCAGTGAAAGCTATGAGTGAATGAAATCCATGATGTCGAAGTTAAGTTTGAACTTGAAATAGAGGCAAGTGTTCACTCCAGTCACATCCACAGAAGTGGCTGAAACCACGAGTCACCATGACGACATCCGCCAAGATGTGGTCAGCATCAGCATCCGGAACTTGCCCCGTTGCTCTTTGTGGCAAGGGCACAAAGAGCCAAAAATGGGTTACCAGAGAACTGACAGAGCCTGGCTGACAGAACAAACACACACACACGCACACACAGAGAGAGAGACAGAGAAAGAGAGCGCACAGCCAGGGAAAGTGCTCAGACAGAAAGCAATACCCCTTTACAGTTTCCCTTCCAATATTTCTATATTCCACATTCCATATTTCCTTTTGTAAATATGAAGAACATGCTTTCATTGGAGGTTTATGAAAGGCTTCATAAGTATTAAAGTGAACTGCACATGAGCATGAGGGAGTGAAGTGTCCAGGCACTGATGGTACTCTACTTGCCAAAATGGTACCCACAGCACAATCCCTGTAAGAGCTTGTTGTACATGCTACATGTTCAGGCAGTGTGTGTGTGTGTGTGTGTGTGTAGTGGAGACTATATAATGTATGTATGTTTTCCTCATACAGATCAATGGTGTGCATGTATGTGTGTATGTGTGTGTGTGTATCTATAGGGCTTAACGGGTCACTTGCAACCATAATTACGAGTCCATGTCAGGGTGGCAGAGAGGAGGAGGAGGAGTCTGGGGCGCCATGTCACTTACAGCTTGCTGTACAACAGGATTAGTGTGTGTTCAACCAGGGGATAATTGAATTCTGGCCCACAGACCTCCTGACTCAAGTGTTTGAGAGTGATATTCACGCTTTTGAACAAGTTGCAAAGGGAGAGAAGGAGAGAGCGAGGGAAGGAGCACAGAAGGGTGGGAAGGAGAGAGAGAGCAACGGAGAGATGGAGAGAGAGAGAGAGAGAGCATGTGTGAGTGTGTGTGTGTGTGCAGGGGGATGAAGTGGCTCTGTGTATGACTGGTTTATCAGACTTGAGCTTGCTAATAGGGTTTGTGAGAAAACGAAATACCCTCAGTCATGCTGAAGCTGTTCATCTGAGGTAATTGAAGTGAGCCCTTCTCACATACTGTGAAAAAATTGCATTAGCCTGAGATGACCTAATGCAGGCTTCTAGACAAGAAGACAAATCAAGATGTCCTCCCTTAAATAATTAACACCTGCCTTTTTAAAGAAAGATAATCATCCCATGCTGTTGTATGTAAGTCTTCATAGGCTCCTTGTTGTTTTACCAGATTTCCAATCTTAATCCTTATAGATGTTCCAAACTGCTTAACGGCTCCATGACTATTTCACATAACGTTTCAGTTAAAAAGGCTTTCAGAGGTTTCGACAAGTTTCCTGACAGTAAACAGAAAACAGTAGAATACAGCTAATGTCTAAATCCATTTTGGAACTATATTACACAGACCTACAGAATCAATACACTCTTGCATGTCTGCTCTTGCTCAAGTCATTACTCGGACACCCACACCAGTGATTTTCCCCACAAACGGCTAATGAAAAAAAGTGAAGGAAAGGAGTCATCTTGCACTCAATTCATACTATTATGTTAAACAAGCTGATCATTTGTGGAATTAGCAGATGTGTTAAACTGGGTCATAGAACACGGAATTCTATTGTCGGTCACAATGCAATCATTCCACTTGACTAATAACACAGAATCTAATGAGATACCATCAAATAAGAAAGGATGGGTTAATCTGTAAGTGTGAATGTGTGCATGTGGATATATGCACACACACGATCACGGGGGGGAGGGAGAGGGGGAGAGGGAGAGAGAGAGAGAGAGTGAGGGAGGCTGTGTGGGAGAGACACACACACAGTCTATGGAGGGACACAAAACAGTGGGGCTTTGTCCTGAGCTCTTCAGTGCATGGAGAACCACAGTGCTGATGGTGCACTTTTTGGGGGACACTGCCACCTCTGGGTACCCATGCAACAATGCAAAACAGAGCCCCCAAACCCCTGACCTGTCTAAATTCAATAGAATTACTGGCTCAATTCCAATGCCATAAACCATAAGAGCCATAAGCTGATTTCATGATTGGTTGATTTGTGTCAATAAAGTGCTTGCCGGTTTGGTTAGGGAAAGGCAAAGGAATTCAACCATTTTTGTGTTGTTTTTCCACTTGTGATCTTACCACAGAAAAGCAGGCCCTCTCAGCCTGCCTCACAGTCACGCGTCTGATAGCCTACTTCCCTCCACCCCAGACTGAATCACCAGCCTAAACAACTCTGGCGTGTCCAGGGGACTAACTTGGCAGCTTGTAACTTCAGGAGCACAGGTCTGATTAGCTGAGCTGAGTGCATTAAACCGACTTCACAACAGCACTACCTGCAGGGCAGAGCTGCAGGAGGCATTGCAGGCAACTCACTGTGCTCTCTCTTTCTTTCTTTTTCTTTCTTTCTCTCTCTCTCTCTCTCCCTCCCTCTATCTCTCCCCCTTCCTCCCTCCTGGTTAAAGCGGATTCATCTCTTTTTTATTACAAACAAAGCTAAGCGCTTCACCCTGGCAACAATGTTTATACTGGGCACAGTTGGAAATACTCACAGATTACATTAAGTAAATCAAGATTGTTACAGAAAAATTGCAAGGGGTAGTCTTTAACTCTGTTTCTTAGGAGGTGTTACTGAGTGGAGAACTCCCTTTCAAACAATGATAAGTGATGATCCCACTTCAGTAACCCTATTTGCCAAAAACAGCTTTTGGAGGCTCATACAAGTGGGCCTACTTAGCAGAATTACACCATCATGATCTTTGAGAGCATCACAAATTCCTTTCAGTTGGCAGTGCTAGCATTTGACAGTGACATTATGAGAAAACAAAAAGAGTCCATAAATTGGAGAACAGTGAGGTCGGACACTGAGGTCTTTCTCCTGTATTACAGTGCTCCATTTGTTTCTCTGTGGGCCCATCTCAAAGACAGCTAGAACTAAAACAGGAAATGGGGGGCTCTGTTTGCCACATGCAAGCATGGGAAGAAGCCGCCTGGTTATGAAACGCCCTTGGGCCACAGGATCACTGGCTGCACTGGCTGCATGAGTGGAAACCGCCTCGCTGTGCACATCCTACCACATGCCACAGCTGCAGGCTAACACACACACACACACACACACACACACACACACACACACACACACACACACACACACACACAGACAGGCACACACAGGCAGATAGACAGACACAGACACACACGCACACAAAAAACATTTCTATCAAGCTCACAGCGGTTAATTTTGTAATGGTGACCATGTATACAGACCAGGCATATTTGAAATTCCACTCCACTCAGCCCCACTTAAGTGCCCTGATAACACCTGGCCCATGCTTCACAAGGCAGCGACATCAGCCATCAAAGAGCAATGACATATCACAACATAACAACACCCAAAACACAGCCTGCCGACAAAAATGACAGATTTCGGGAGGAGAATCCGACACCCGTAGGAGACTGATTGCTACCCCTGGCAGGGTGTAAGTGAGTGAGTGAGTGAGAAAGGATAAGGATGTGTGCACAAGTGTGTGTGTGTATGTTTTACGACTCCACACAGAGGACAGGGAGTGTCTGAGGGGGATTATCTATCAGGGAAAGAGTGTGGCCTGCTGAACGCTCACCAGGGGCTATATTTACACAGATGTGCCTGTGGAGAGTCAAGAACCAGAGTCAGCTGCCAAGATCTGAAGCTCTACCATGAACAGCAGCAGAATGAGCACTCAATCAGGAATTAAACCACATTTGCAAAAACCTCCTCCGCTGATAATGTTTTTTTGACTAACTATTTTCTAAAAAGACAATGAATAATTTTTTACATTAACTTTTGCGTGATACTTTTGTCCACAGGGGCAAATAATGGGGAACAATCCACGTACAGTACCAACAGCAGACGACGGAGCGACAATAAATACTACCTATGTATGAGATTAATGAGTAAGAGTTCAAAGTTCAAAAGTAAGTCAGTGGATGTATATAAGTGGGATAGAATAGGCAAAATAGAGTAGTGGTAGCATAGCAGTTGAGGGACTTGGCAAGCATGCTAGTAGGCTGAAAATTGTGGGTTTGAAGCTCAGCTGCCACTATGGTGCCCTTAAGGAAGGCACTTAACCCTAAATTGAGACTGGCCCTGAAGTAAATCGCTTTGGATAAAAGCACCAGCCAAATGCATCCATAAAAAAAAAAAAAAAATTAAAAATCAGACATTCATACATTGCCCATCTTGTTGTCTAGTTTAACTTTGCCACATGAGGTTTTTCTGTTGTCAAATAAATGTGCTAAAAAATGTGCTAAAAAAATGCATAAATGTAAAAAATGGATACATGTGTAAGGTTGCTAGTGGTGTGAGGAGTGGAGAAAGAGCTGAGTGTTCAAGACGACAGCTCTGTTTTAGTAGCAACTGGCACCAAATTCCACCACCGAAAACTAGTATACTAAGTATCCTAGTAGTCTGGATTGCTGTGAGCATGCTGGTGGCAGTGCCAGGCAGCATTCTTTTGAAAAGCGCAGCAGTCGGTAGCAGCATGTATGATTAGGAGGGCTATCAAGTGAGTGAGGAACCAGAGACCACTTTGTGTCACTTTGAGGTTAGTGAGTTGTGTTTGATTCCAGAGGCTGTAGGTAGTCAGCGGAGAGCAAGTGGGGTTAGCAACAACTATTTATGTTTGGAAAAGACCTGCTGACCCGCCACTGTGTTCTTGACTGCCTGCAAAGGTTTTTACTGTGTAGGCAATGAAGCCCAGGAGAAAAGGAGCTACAACACTTTTTAGAAGTGCTGTAATTTCTTTTTTGCTTTAACTGCAGTTATTCACTCAAAATAAAGGAAAATAGAAATCTATGTGGCATGACACCATCATCACACTACCAGCACCACAAGGCAAAAAACACAGCTGCTGCCAATTCAAATTTGCTAGCGGCTTACATGAGGGTTTACCCAGGCTAATAAAGCAGCTCAAAGGCAAGATAAGACACCAAAACACCTACTGAGTTCTGCTGCAGCTATGAATGAGTTCGAGAGAGAGAGAGAGAAGGTGGCGTGAATGCGAGGCCTGAGATCGGAGCCTCTCTGCGACAGATGTGGCACGGCTGAAATGTGGGTGTGCCACGCCAAGCGTGAGCAACCCCAGGCAGCTGCCACGTTACAGGAGTGTCACTTACTGACATCAGGGGCACGCTATTTCTGGCTACTACTCGAAGAGGCTCCGCATGGGCACACAAGAAGCCATTGCATTCTCATTCAGGGGGTGAGGGGTGGGGGGTGTTGGGGTTGAGGGTTAGTACTCCAGGGGTACTTAGATCAATCTTCAGGGTTACATAAAGTAAATATGTGATTTACACAACCCAACACTGTTTCATTATGGCATGCTATTCAAGCACATCCTTTGCAGTAATCTGTGATTTGTCTTCAGTTGCCTTTATTGCAATAGGAAATGAGAGAGCGACAGGAAATGAGTGGGAGAAAGATGGGGAAGGATCAGGATATATGACCTCACGTCGGACTCAATACTTGTGTCCCCAGGATCATGGTATGACGCTGTAGCCCACTGAGCGAAGCAACCCCTGAATCCTTTAAACCTTAACTGGCATGCAATAATCATGAAGACGATTCAAACCAGTGAACTCTTCACAGGAAAAATATGGAGTCAATCCACCCATATCCCTGTTCTTTCCCTGCCTTGTGCTGTCAGTAGGTATTACAATGACAGCACTTGATCAAATCAAGTCAAGTCAGATTTATTGTCAGGTTCACCATACATGCTAGACAAACAGAACAATTGAAAGTAGAAAAAAATCACAAGACAAAAACACAAGAATGTCACAAGCAGCAAATAAATCATGTATGATTATTGTGATAGTGTAGAATGTATAAATAAATAAAAAATTGTAATTGTGTAAAAAATAATAAAATGTAATTGTGCAAAAGAAGGTGCTGTACTAGTGTAAAAATGCTATATACAAAACCAGCAGCAACTTCAGTCTAGAGCTTTTCAAAAAAAAAATGGTAATAGTGTATAATTGTGCAATAGATGTGTTAGGAGTGCAAAAAAAGGCTCTATACAAAAACAAAAGCAGCAGCAACTTCAGAGCCCAGAGTACGTAGATCGAATTTGCAAACTGGCAACTAAGGCTAGTGAAACTTCCTTCCCTCGTTAGCATTGGCTGTTGTTCGCTGTTTGGTCTACGTTGCATCAAATTCTGTCGTTCTCATAACAACTGCCAGCACTTTGCAATATAACAACAGGGCTACGGGTCGATTCACTCTAGATAATCCATTTAAAGGAGAAATCCAGTTTGAGGTCACCGAGTGCTTTTTGCAGGAAAAAGAACGAGAAAATTTGATACATGGACTGAAAAGCAAACCCAGCAGCTAAAGTGAAACTGAAAGAGAGTTTCAGTTAGCTGTCAGTTCACTTTTCTGACTTATGTTGTATCAAATTTTCTCGTTCTGTTTCCTACCAACAGCACCTTTAAAGCTTTAGGGGTGAAACTGGGATTCAGTCATGGTCCACATCATAAATTGATATATGGAACAGACTGCATTAAAACAGTGGGTGGAGGAAAGATTTATTCTTGTTATTTTGAGAGAAGGGAATGGAGAGGTTTGATGACACTTCACTCACAGTTCTTTGTGCTTGTCCTCTGCCAGGATTTGGTCATTAGGCTTCAGGCCGTACCTGTTAGAAACACACACATTTCTTTCAGTGGTTCATTCAATGCTCTGTGGCTCATGTAGGACATAGCATTTGTTGGCTTTAAATTACAAGCATATCTCTTCTCTTGATGAATGACAGATTCATTGCTGGCTTGAGAAGGTTAAAGTAGGGTGAGGAACCCCATCTACTTATAAGCCTGCACATGCTGTGAATCCACACAACATTGTTTATTCAGAGATTCATGTGATTGCTGCAGAGTAATTGAACTCACTTGTCCAAAAAGTCCTTGTCCACCACTGCAGAGATGTCCAGCAAAGGGTTTCCCATCCCAAACAGGGCATTCTGGCTGTAAGTGTGACAGTAGCACTTGTTAACAGACATGGTAGGCAAAAGACACTGTAACAGTTTAGTTCCATACAAGACACTCAACACTGCACTTCATAACCAGGTGAACTGTCTTATGAGGAAATTTATTAAAATCATTTCAAGTCATTGTTTCAAAGTCATATCATCAAGCCATGACTTCATATCTGTCCAGCACATTCAGACAGAATGTTCAGGCCATGTGCTCTGGGTTGCACCATGTGCTCTTAGGAGCGACAGACAAGACCAGCACACGGGCAGTGAGTGATAGACACACTGTTAAGAGTTAGATGCAATGCAACGCAATGCAACACACACACACGCATGCACGTACACATCTGTGAAAACATCACGCCAAGTATTCAAATATACTGGCTCATTAGACTGGAATTAATCAAGGCAATGAAAGACTTAAATATAAAAGGTCTGTTGTCTCTATCTGTCCATTTTCTTTTCCCTATCAAATTAGTTTCTAATAGACATCGACGAGATCCCATCAATGATCTATCAACTTTACAAGCGGATCTCTGGGAGAACCAAAACAAAACAAGTAGAAGAGGAAATAAAACAGAAAAATCTGACATGCACACACACAAAAAAAATCCAAAGCCTACAATTTGCACTGGTGTTAAAAGTATACAATGGCATCCCATTGTGTGGAAAATCAATGTGTATTACGCCCTCTGGCCATGACACTACTGTATGCATATGGCAGCCACTCAGGCATGAAGAGCAAATACAGGGGATGCAATTCCACTGCAAAGCCCACAGCCACCACCAGGTCCAAAACCACTTACAGAAATGCTTTTCCCTCGTGTCTGAACCACATCATTTGAGCATAGTGATAACACAAGACAGGAGTGTTAGAACGCTTCAAAATGAGCTATATCCTACCACTAGCATATAAACAGCTGATTATGTAATTCTGTTTCATGTATACACTTCCAATGAAAAGCATTACAAAAGCACTCATGTGACAAAATGTTTGAGCACGTTTTCCGCCATTACAAATGAATACAAATGTTTCTTGCATTCATCACATTTTTTCTCACCTGGAAGCTGGCATGGCTGTTGACACTGGAGCTCTTATAGCAACCTGTTGACAAAACTGTGACTTCACGCGTTCACGTTTTTCAAAATCTCTCACCAACATCCAGAAGCGGCAGCATGCGTTTTAGTTGTCTAATTTTGCTGAAACCGGAACCCCCACATCTATTTGTGAAACTGATTGGTTACATCCAGAAGTAGGGTTCACATGTGCTTTTCTCCAGGCATCTGGTTGGCTGGAGAATACGTCGTCTATTTTGGGTCGGAGAAAATTCATATTTGCCTTCAAAATGGTTGTTCATTCGTTATGATAACGGTAATGTTATTTGACGTGACCTAGGGATCTGCCGTTTTCTGCATAATAAAGTGACGACTGCCTGTCCATTTAACTGAAAAGGGTTTTCCGACATAAATTTAATTTACATGTCTTGTTGACAGCCAAAAACACGTGACAGTCGTACTGCATGTGCTATGCACTCCCTGCTTGCTTTGTGCACTGCAGACCAAGAGGCTAACAAATCACTGTCAAAAGGCTTTCCATGCAAATCACATTCACCAACCTCAAAACCAAAATCATTTTCATTTAATGACAGAACATCTTGTTCTTTTGCTGCAGGCTAGCATTTCGCTTGTGCAAGCCTTTGCGACCATTACGATGAATAGGCATTCTAAACTTTAGTAATGTCAGCTGTCAACAACCTAATGCCTATTAACGCTACAGCTGGTAATACCAATGGCAGCAACAGAGCACACTGAAAGGCGACATGATGTACACAATAAATTCATTAAGCATCCTAGCTCACCAACACATCAACCATTAGCCAGCTGACAAGAGGGAGGTAGCTAGCACGCTCGAGCATCACACTATGAACTTCAGTTTTGTCTTTCGTGATCAAACGAATGCATTTGCAACGCCCTCGGTAGGTTCATTAATACAGACAAATGCAAATAACACTCACTTCTTACGGTAATGCACCACAATGTCTATTGCACCTTGCATAACGCTGGTGAAGCTAATGACAGGCTACAGTTATATTTTAGATGCATGCGTGCGGTTCCTTTCCTTCATGTAACAAAGGAACATTACAGGTGGCACCGAACGCGAGCTCAGAAACATTGTTACCTTAGCGTTTCCCTCACTTTCTTTGCTTGAGGTTCATCGACGACAGCCATACTGACAGCAGCGTCTTGCCCGCTAAAGTTAATTCATCCACTTGAATTTTCCGAGGCTGAGCGGAGTAATGCAAGAAAAGTAGTCTCAAGATATCGCCTGAATGAAATGTGAGATTTTGCACATTCAAAAACAAAAACAAAGCATGTTTTTTTTTTTTTATTTCGTGGCCAACACACAAAGAAGGAAACTGATTATTGACAAGACCAAAGACAACATTAGGTGGTAAAAGTTCTTAATATTTATTCCAAGGCACATTAGATGGTTTAGAGGGATTCTACAAAGATTGTGATATTTACATTCAAACTATTTAAGTAAAACAGTCTCGTTGGAAGCAAGCCTGAGCCTGTCTTCTTATAAATATCCACGCACATTATAAGGAATCTTAGTGTATTTTTTTCTAGACAACTTTTTTTTTTTAGGATGGCAGACTTCGTCTAGCAAAGTCTCTGTAAAGAGACACTTGGTCGCTACTTGTGCTGATAAAAGATTAATACATTTTTGCCTCAGCTCCAAAAACGAGTAAGCACCTGTTTAGAGTTGTAAAGACTATAACGTTACGTTACTGCACTGGCTGCTGCGAATAACTCACATATTCTGAGGATCAAAAAATATTGAGTGACATTTTGAGGTGGTAATTCTAAATGGCTGTTGTATTAACAGTTAGCCTACTGTTCATTAGTTTCAAGAATTTAGCCCTTTGCACATTTGTGAAATACAAACAAAAATAGTAAGTAAAAAAAAAGAAATCTTTGGTAATTCCTGAAAATGTAATATAGGATTAATGCTAGATAGATAGAACAGCAAAAGCACAGTTTCAGATAATTCCCTATTCATCATCGTGATGTATCGTGAACGTGAGAGCGGTGTTGCTTTTTTATATGGTGGAAGTTTATGGTGTAAACTACAGTATCAGAGAATAAATTTTTGTGTCAAACTAAGTATATAGGCTATACTGTTTTGCAAACACTGTGAGTTTAAATGGTTGTCCAGGCAGAAGGGTGTTTTTTTCTTACACAAAACAAAATGTTTTAACCAGTATAAAGATATAAAAAAATGTCCCCCAAAAAATTCTTAACATTGAAAAAGATCCTACAGTTTCAGCATCCCACAACGTGAGACAGAAAATAACCATCTCTATGTAATACCAAAATCAAATCTCCACTCAAAATATATACCTGGGAATCTTCTCAACAAAATTCAACAACATAGTATTTTTACATAATACAAAATGATATACCCAGTTGCAATGGACTGTCCCTTATTTTACAATCCACTAAGATAGCTGAAAAAGTTATCAGTGGGTAAGGAACAAATGTTAACAAATCCGATACCCATACAAAAAGAAGTGAAAGCAATGGTTTCAGTGAACTTCACAACCCAGCTATGACGGTCCACAGATGAGGACTACCATAGCTGAGCGTTGGGCTGAGGGCAGCTCTCTCACTGAGAGAGACTTGGGACAGAGGATGTGGTGTTGGCCGAGCTTCTACTGGTACCAGGGAGTCTTTCTGACCCAGTGAAGAGTGAAGCCAGCGTCCGTCCGAATCTTGATGGAAGCGGCTTCGGCCTCCCTCACAGTTTCTTTCACTGACTGCATCAGATTCTGAGCATTGTGCACCAACATTTCTGTGGCCTGAGAAAAAGAAAGAAGAGCTTGTTTAAATCCCTGGTTACAACTTACAGTGCATCTGTGCCAGCCACCAACCAATTGTGTGATGATGCTGTCGCTGATGGACATCTCGTCCTGTTTTAGATTGGTTATTTGGTTATGTGGTTGTTTGACTGGCCTCTGTGGTAACACGATAAAGGGCCTTTACAAGGGCCTATACTTTAAATATGGATTATTTTTTTACTATGGATTTTAAATATGGATGCATCTTGAAGTACAGGTGCAGCAAAAGGGACAAACAGAGAAATAAAGCACCCACCTGCTCAGATTCCTCCTCACTGATGTTAGTGCGACCCAACATGGTGGCCTTGACAGTGGAGAGGATCTTCAGCTGTGTGCTGATGGTGGGGATACGTTCACACACCTGTGGACAGATTCATCTTTTAAATTAGAATGCAGTTATTATGCAAATTGCAAGAGGACAATTGTGAAGAATCCTCCAGTTTACAATAATCCCTAAGAAACCTGGGTTTAGAGAGATTTTAGAATAGGCAAAGAGCCTGGGCAACACAGCATATTACATTTTTTGATTTAAAGTCGTACTGATAAAACGAGATGTATGATTAAGCATTTTACAAGTGCTTTGCACACAGCTCAGTCAATGAATCACAATAAAGGCCCTAAACCATTCATTTGATTACCAGATTTTAATGCTAATTCTCAAAACAAAATCAATTCAAGTGCTATTCAACAGCAATTCACGACAGATGGCTGATGACAGATTCCACCCCCTACAGAGCCAACTGTATACTGTTTGTTCTAATAAAAGTAAAAGATTGTGCTGTTTCTCTTTGGTATGTGTGTTAGTAATACTTCACATCAAACAGCACATGCTATTAAGGGCCCCATTTAGTTACCTGCAGCAAGTTGGTCCTGATTCGCTTGTCTGTACACTGTTTAGCCACCTCTTTGGCAAGCCTGGTGACTTCATCGGAAGCCTTAGCGATGTCTTTGGCACACTGAATGAGGGCACGCTTGTTACCACTGCCACCCCGCACGAGGCGGGACATCTCAGCCATCAGCAAGGCCATTCGCTTAGCTGCTCCAATGATGTCGTTACCCTGCAAGTGATGGACAGGTTATGCATTTGTCTTCTGTAATTTTAAAACTGTTCTCATTCTCATAAAACATGTATTTTTACTGGTTTGAAAAGCAAACATGTTTTATTTCACAATGGAATGTCAAAGTAGTTCTATTTATTTTCATTTAAAACTATCTTGACTAGTAGATCATCATCTTTAAATGTGGCTTGTTTGTTTATTTCATCTTAAATGGCCAGCAACTGTTTGAAACAAAGACAAAAAATAATAATAATAATTTAAAGTTAGCAATTTAGTTGGCTGGCAATGGACAATTGCATAGTTGCTCATTTTCGCAACCATGGTTTTGGGAAGCGCACCCCTGATCACTCACCTAATTTCAATTTCAATTGAAAAATCAGATTGAAAAATTTCAAGTTTTCAATCTGAAGATGTGGTAAAATTAAGATAATAGAAAAACTAAAATAATAAAATAAAATAAAAAAGAAAATAGTCTTGAATTACTAGAGGGCAACTTCTAGACCAGTCACTCACCTTGCTGGACCACTTGCGGGCCTCGTCGTGGAGCTGCCTGGCTGCCACCATCATAGGCTCGCTCACCATCTCGCCGGCCTTCTGCTCGGGGAACTCCTCATCCTTCTCCTCAGGGGGAGGGGGTCTGGGGGGAGGCACCTCACCCTCTGGCAGTGGGGGCTTGGGTGGAGCAGCCTCGTCGTTGATCTTTTAGGAGAAATATAAATATTGTTTATTATTACATTAGCCAAAACAATATATACATTTTACTCCAAAAATACATTGGGCTAGGTTTTGTCAGTTACTAGTTAAAAGAATATTATATATAATGTATGACAAATGTGGTTCTATCAACTAAGCGCATGTGACTTCAGGAAGTTTGAACAAAAAGAGAGAAAAACATTATTGGTGAGATCAATTGATTGTCAATCATTTCTCGACACGAAACCACATGCTGTGTGGATCAATGTTTCAAGAATGCTGTGCAAGGTGCATGTGGAACTGTTTAAACTTACGTGGAGCTGATCGAGATCGGGAGGAGGAGGAGGAAAGTCAGGCTCCTGTGGTTGGAAGGCCTCTCTCACCTTGGCAACGGCACCCAGGATCTTGTAGCCAGAGTCCAGGAAACCTTTCTGCAGGCCTGTCAAAACACAAAACCATTTGGGACTTGTTATGGTGACCAGCAAGAAGCACTTCATGAAAACGCCATCATCTTGAATATTTATGAAGTCCTTTAAAAAAATAAAAAAACATGTTTTAAATGGATTGACCTTTCTGGTTTAACAGATGTGTTTCCCATCTCTTCCAAATACACTTTCTGCTCAACTTCATGAGAAAAACACTTTCCAAATTATAAAGACTAGCTATGGTGAAATGATGTCTGAGTTCTGTATAGAATTACTGGTTTATTTTTCTCTCTCTCAGTCTAAGACCCTCGTAGCCAGGAACTATAAATGACACACTTTGCAAGAAAAACTGGCTTCAGTGGCTGGAAATATCCAAACCTTGATCCTGGATATTGGCAGCCACAGCCTTGGCATTCATGACCATGGGGGAAATTGTCTGGCTGAGTTCGTCCGAGGCCGCCTTCACCGTCTCCCTGAACTTGGGGTCCTCCGAGTTCTCCACCTCCCGCTTGGCCACCAGGAGAATCCGGTTAGCGCGGCGGGCGATGCTCGTCGCCCCAGCAACCAGCATCTGAGGCTGGTGGTTGGCCATGGCCACCTGGCACTTCTCCAGGTCCTTTTTGATGGCATCTTCTGAGGCGTCCAGCAGGGACTTGGTGTCAATGGCCTCATCAACCAAACCTAGGAAGAGGCCAAGTAGAGGTCAGCAATCATGTCCATCTCTCATTTAAGCCTTTTCCTAATGTCCTCTGTGCTTTTATAATGAACAATAAGCAAAATAGACATTCATTGCGCACACACACACACACACAAATTCAAGTGTGAAATGAAATTTCTGTCCTACCAGTCATCTTTTCCACATTATCGATCCACTGGTTCTTCATGGTTTCAAAGTGTTCATATGCTGCCTGGTTCCCTGGGTTCTTCAGCAGAATTCGAGCAGCAGACACTACCTGTACATCAAGACATTGAAACCCAATGTAATGTGAATTATCTGCAAACAGAACTGCATACCAACACTACAAACACTACAGCTATCCAAGGACACCATGTAATACACAAAAAGTTTTAAAACATTTCTTCAACTATTAAAACGCAAATTTTATGCAGACCCTCCATGGTTGAAGCGTCCTGAAAAATAATGAAATGTGAAAATATGTGGCTCAATTAATATGGTGTTAAGATAAACACAGCAAAACTCAGCAAACACAACAAAAACTCAGCAGAACACCTAAGGTGGTGATAAGTATCTGTGGACCACATTTGAGCTGCATGCACGACTCAAGACAATAACAGCAGACCTCCGCCAGCTCGTTTGGGCCATATTTAATATGTTGGATTGCTGAGCCATCAGCAACAGGAGCTGTCAGTTGGTATCGTGGTCAGTTCCCTGAAGTCAGTCTGGTGTGTTATACTTGCTGACATTTGTAGTTAGCACATCTCTATAGGTTTTGAGAAGTGAGAGGTACCCAGCTCTGAGGTTCCTTATACCTGTCCCATTTCCTTACCTGAGGAGTCAGCTCCCTGGCGGACTTCACAGCAGCCTGGATGCCCTCCACAGTGCCCTTGTTGGCAGTGCCCACGGCTGCAGCCTTTTCAGCCGTGGCACCAAGGCGGTTGGCATGGCTCTCGAAGTTTGCAGCCCGTTCTTCAAACACCTGGGTAAGGGAGAAGTTTTAAATCAGAAATGAAAGTGGGCCAGAATACAGTTTGTGGTGCCCAAAGGGATATTTAATGGTCCGTTTCCCAGTACTTATTTTTTTAAAGAAAAGTTAGATAATACAGCACCAATATAATCGTAAGCTACG
Source organism: Tenualosa thibaudeaui (assembly GCA_027481765.1). Classification (NCBI taxonomy): domain Eukaryota; kingdom Metazoa; phylum Chordata; class Actinopteri; order Clupeiformes; family Clupeidae; genus Tenualosa; species Tenualosa thibaudeaui. Next base: position 5,985,721 of record JAIFZK010000002.1, read on the forward strand.
TCTTTTTTATTTTTTTTGTGTGCATGTGCAAGAATTGAAAGGGAGAGAGAGAGTGTGTGTGTGTGAAAAAGATGGTGAGTGTGAAAGTCTGTGTGTGTGTGTGTGTGTGTGTGTGTGTGTGTGTACCCCATCTCTGTTTGGAGCATCAGGTGGAGCAGTGGCTGCCACAGCGAGGAGCTTGATAGGGGTGGTGGTGTCGCTGAAGATGTCCGACACCTCCTGGGTCATGGCCTCCTGCATCTGCCCCTTCAACTCCTAAGGAGGAAAAATAAGATAAAGTTAAAAGCTAAACTTGCCAATCAACACACCAGGCATATGGCATTACAAATATATGTAAATTCTGCACTAGTATTGAAAATGTCATCTTGTCATGTCGTGTTTTTTGTTAAATAGAACGGGGATTTTTTTAAAGTAAAGCATGGGGGATTTGCCAGAGGCTTTGTGTGCATTAAACAGCAGGGGGAGCTCTCCTCTTGTATTTAACAGACAGTGTGGCATACTGTGGGAAAGCCTTCAGAGGTGGTCAGGGGGAGTGCAGAGGAGTGAGACTTGCTACATATTTATGTATGTGTTATTGTGGTTGGGCATGTAGCGTGTGAACTTGAAGGTCTCAAATGAGTGCCTGATGCGTTTCTGAGAACTTGACTGAGATCATCTGTATCTGTGTCATTTACATAAATTACTTAATACTGTTCCTCTTTTTCTCACACAGCTTTCTCTGCAGGTATTGGAGTCTAACAACTTTAAATTTCACGCTGTTCCACACCCTTAAATAAATGCTTATTGTTCGTGTAGTAAAACAGAATATGAGATGCACTTTGTCAAGAGTGTAAAAGCCTTTACAAACATGGAGATGTGAGAAAAGAGTAGCGTGGGGTCCTGAGACAGCAGCTCATCCCTGCAACAGTGAGTTCCTTCAGAATATTGTTACTCAGAATGGTTCAGGAAGTAAACACAGGAAGTTATGATCATCGTCAAAACACGGATGGGTGGAGGTGTCACTGGTTTAGGTTTGGCCTCTCTATATATACACACACACACACACACACACACACACACACACACACACACACACACACACACACACACACACACACACACACACACACACACACACACCACACACCACACACTACATACTGTATAAGAGCAACTTACTATATACAGCTATTTGGGTTTGCAAAGCCTTGTACTTCAGTCAATTTCTGAAGTGTCCCAGTGCACCACTGCACTATAAGCAATTACAAAAAGTGAATTGTAATTGATTTCTTTATGGGCTGTGTGTGTGAGCTGAGCCAGATGGTGTTGAAATGTTCAACATGACAATCTTCAATAAATAACACGTAACAGGATGCAACCACGCACATCTAAATGTGTGTGTGTGTGTGTGTGTGTGTGTGTGTGTGTGTGTGTGTGTGTGTGTGTGTGTGTGTGAAATTCTGTGAGTGCCACAGAGACGGCATTCCTCACCTTGAGAGCCTGCTGCAGCTGCTGGCCAATGGCACGCGCCTGTGGGGAGTCACCCTCGCCCCGGGCGGCCAGGTCGGCCAACTGGGCCATCAGCTGCTCCACCTGCTCGCACTTCCCCAGTAGCTCCTGCCGCTGCGGCCCCGACAACACGTTGGCCAGGCGACGGCCCTCCGCAACCAGACCACGGATGGCAGCTTGGCCTGTGGTTAGGAAAATGGACCAGAGAGAAAGAGAGAGAGAGAGATCAGGTTCATGTACAAAGGGTTGTGTTGCAATGTTGTGTCATTACTGTTCTAGTTGACTTAACCTACAGCCAGATTTCCTTGCGTTGGACTGACCAACATTCTTTGTGGCAACATGATTGGTTGTTGTGACGATAAACGAGACATACATAAGATTTGTTTACAACAACAAAAGTTGGGAAACAGTGGTGTGTCATTACTGTTCCACTTGATGTAATAAGTGCTGTTGGACTTCCTCGGTTTGTGGCGAACAGACAGACAGTGTATGATGCGACCAGGAATAGCTACTTGGCCTAAGGTCAAGACATGAACAATGGAAGGGAAATGCTTGGAGGTCGTACTGAGACTGTTGTACTGTGTTTAGGCGACTATGCAGGAGCTGCTCTGTGCATTTTGGTGATACAGCATCTTATTCACCAGAGACATGCTTGTGGTCTGCTACAGTGTCTCTGTGAAACACAGGGCTTGGCTTGCGTCACTTTGCAAAATGTTTGCTGTGGTAACTTTTTTGTGAGCGATAACACATAAATAATGAAAGTGCATTTATAGATAGGGTGAGGGTGGTGTGATGGTCATTGGGAGGGGGGAAGGGGGCTTTTATGCAACCGTTCCCTGGAAACAATAACAAGTGTGGAAATTTGAACTCAGAAACAAGCCAAGTGGGCAGGAAATTATATGGTTTGGAGCGGCCAAGTGAAATGTAACGGTGGAAAGAAACTGTTGACAGACATGTTTACAATGCAAACAAGATATGGGGATACAGAAAGTGTGTGTGTGTGTGTGTGTGTCACGCCTCATTTTCTCCACAATAGCGGGACAGAAGAGAAGATAGGGGAGAGCAAAAATGAGGGATGGGACGGGGCATGGGACTCACCCACGCCACTGTCATCTAGGGTGGGGTTGTCGATCCAGTGCTGGGCCTGTTCGATCTTCCCTTCCAGGTGCACAGCAGCCTTGGCAGGCCGGCTGTTGGCCACCGCCTTGTTGGTCTTGGACTGCAGGTTCTGGAGAGCAGTGGCGATCTGCTTGGCCAGAGCCCTGGCCTCTGGGGTGTCTCCTTTACCCCTGAGTGAGAGGAGAGATGGAGGTAGTAGAAGAAGGAAGAGAGAATGATGAACTCAGGAACTACAGGAGCCACATATTGTCTGAATCCCAATGCCCATTCCAAACCCTAGGCTGAGGAGCTGTTCTTAGCCAGGAGATGAGCTGGCTAAGAACTGTCTGGGAATTGTGAACTGGGAATGTGAACAAGAGAATTTTGTACAACGTAGATCGAACTGCAGACAGGCTGCTTACATTAACTGAATGGCATCATCAGCTCAATTTTACTTTTGTTTCCCACGATACCATCAAGTTAGCATAAGCTGCGTGTTTGCTATTGAGTCTACGTCGTTCCAAAAACTCTGCAAGCTTGTACAACAGGGCTATGGTTAGAGTTCCTCTTAGCTATTACTTTTACTGGCATAAACCAGGCGATCATGAGGCAGATTTAGGCTTTGAGGGTTCAAGCTTAGGGCTTAGTGGTGATATTAGGATTCAGACATCGTACCACAAATGGAAATTTGCTAGCGGCTAAATCTGGTATCCTCTCTTTTCCTGTAATGGATGTTGCACATGCTGCCTGAAAGAAAAAAAAAATCTTGAATTTATACTATAATTGCCTCCAGAGAGATCTCATTAAGCCAGAGTACTTGGGAGCTTTTGTGGGGATAAACAAAAGTGCCCACATGTGAATTAAAGAATGTAGAGGGAGAGATGTGTAAATGTCTGCTGCAATGTCGGATAATAAACTCTGCATGTTCACCATAAAATGTTTATGGCACATCACCATCAATATGGGAGCTAATCTCATTTGATTACACATACTAAGCAGCATTTACACGTACTGTTTGCACTGCTCTTTTTTACATGTGCAAATACACAGCACAGCACATAAAACATACGATATACAATAACAACTAACAGGAGTGCAGCACAGCCACCAATGAACAGCACTAGGCCACTGTACATGCGCTGGATTTTACTTAGATAGTAAGAGATAAACAAAGTGTAACTAAGTGTAACTAACAAATGGCTGCATTGGCCTAAAAATAAAGAGGAGCTTTATCCAGCTTTAGCACAGTTTACAGATTTGAGTCGGCACCCCTGGGAGAGAGGTCTTGCTGGCCACGTACTGTCTTTTGAGCTCCGAGAGCTTGGCAGTCAGGGCGGCGATCTCTCCCATAGAGCGCAAGATGTCGTCTCGCTCCTTGGGGTCCTCGCAGAGGTCTGCGATATTCCGAGCCTCAACCAGCAGGGATTTGAGGTGCTCCTTGCCCTCAGGGCCTGCGTTGGGGTCTGCCAACCAGTTCTGCAGGGGCAGGGTAGAGAAAGAAATGTTATAAAAAAGTGTATAAAAAAGTGTTAGAGGGGTGTGAATTTTAGCTGTTTGGCTGGTTTGTGTGTGAAGCTGTGTGTGAAGAGAAAGGAGATGTGTGTGTGAAAAAGAGAAGACTAATTTGTTGTTTTTTCACACTTGGTTGTGCTGTTGGTGGACTGACCTGAGCAGCATCGATCTTCTTGGCAATGGCTTGCTTGGAGTTGGTCATGGCCTCCAATTTGCGGGCAGCATTCTCCACCTTCCCCGTCAGCATGTCCAGCCCCTGGGATACCTGCTGGGCCTTCTGCATGGCCATAGGGCTTGCTCCCTGACCCCTATGGGGAAACAGACCAATCAGAGGTGGTCATGCTTCTGGGTTTCAACAAAAGTACCAATCAGAAGTGGTTATAATGCACCAATCATAAGTGTTCGTAGACTTGAAGCTCAACACATAGCTGCAGCTTGGTGCTAATGTGTAGGTCATTACTTTAAATTAGCACTTTAAAATGAAAATCCTCCTTCTATGTCAATTCAGCCCGAGCTGACACTGCCACATGTTTAAATCAACACAAATGGGTGTGGCCACTCACAAAGAATGCATTCATTCAATATTAAACAGCTGACCGGCCAACAGGTATTTTTAACCAATTCAATCAATGTTATAAGCAGCATCTAGCTTAACTCGATAACATCAGATGATCCTTTCATAGGCGCTCTGATGTCTGTGTCCAAAGGAAAAGAAAAGAAAAGAAAAAAACACCAGCAAGCATGTGAAGAATGTCTTAAAAATATCCCTTTTCCCTTTTTCACAGAATTTTTTTCTTTTGTTTGGCTTTTTTCCCCCATGTCATGCCTCTAAGGGAGAAGGCCAAAAACAAGGCCCACCGCCTAGAGAGGCTGAAGGAGGATAAAGCAGATTAAAAATAACCAGAGACAGCTGCATTTAATCCACCAGGCCACAGTTTCAGTCGAGACCCCAGATCTGTGGGAGATCGCTTTCACTTCCCGTTCCGAACAGTAATCTCTCCAAATCAGATTGCCACTGTCTGTAAGTCTGCTTCGACTCTCACCACTGCCAAAGATATATTGGTGCTACTGCTCCAAGACATACATAGCCTCCTCTTCTAGGAAAGCACAAGATCAATGCATCTGATGAGGAGTCAGGGATCCAATAAGCAGTCAGCAGACAGATGTACAACTCCTATGTTGATTCAGCATTTAAACCACCTACAAAGACTAATTTAAGAAGTGGAGTGGAATACATTAGCTATGTAATTTCAAGTGTAATTAGGCTGACTGATTTAATACATAATACAATAAAATGAATAAATCTGAAATTGTTTTGTATGATAACACTAATGATGCTTGATAAAAGAGCTTAGAAATTCCTGTGAAAATGTCAGTAATGCAATCCTCAATCCTCAGTGCTCATCCTGCTGGACCTATCAGCAGCATTTGACACGGTCAACCACCACATCCTACTGGACAAGCTGACCAACATGGGTATTGATGGCGCAGCGCACTCCTGGTTCAAGTCCTATCTCTCGTCTTGACTGCTGCCATGTCCTCCTATCAGGCCTACCAGCCTGTGCGGTGAGACCCCAACAGATGATCCAGAATGCAGCTGCACGTCTGGTCTTTAACCAGCCAAAAAGGGCACGTCACACCTCTGTTCATTGAACTTCACTGGCTACCCTTGGCTGCTCGCATTAAATTCAAGGCACTTATGGTGGCCTACAGGGTGAATGATGGCTCTGCTCTCATCTACCTGAATACTCTCCTGAACCCCTATGTCACCCGACGACCGCTTCGCTCCTCTAAGGAACGTTTTCTAGCACGGCCAACACCTTGTGCAGGTCAATTCAGACTCTTCTCATATCTGGTTCCGTGCTGGTGGAATGACCTCCCAAGTGCTACCAGATCAACTGATACCCTCTCTTCAAGAAACTCCTGAAGACCCAGCTCTTCCAAGAATATCTCCTGGCGTAGATTTTGAGAATGCACTTAACAATTTAATTTCTCTGCACTGTACACTATTGCACTTTCAACTTAAAATAGTGCAGTTTCTGTGTTAGCAATATGCACTCCTTGTTAGTTCTTTCATTGTGTTGTAGCTTGAATGTTATCCTCTTTTGTAAGTTGCTTTGGATAAAAGCGTCTGCTAAATGCCTAAATGTAAATGTAAATGTAATGTAATGTAATGCACAGTGTAGCTATGAAAACAGGAAGCGGGGACTGTGGTGCGGACTTCGGGTGCTGTGGTTCTCACCTTGCCCGCATCTCAGATACTTGATCGGTCATCTGTCCCAGGGCCTTGGCTGTACCCTCGATGTCCCTACGCTCCTTGCCAGCACACAGCTCGCCCACTTTGCCTGCCTCATCCAGGATTTGCCGAATGGCCTGCTCACCCGGATCACCTACGGTAAAACACACACACACACACACACACGCACGCACGCACGCACGCACGCACGCACGCACACACGCACGCACGCACGCACGCACACACGCACACACACACACACACACACACACAGCCCTTTAACAAACACTTTTATCCAAAAGGACCTGTAGATATTATGTGTGTTATCTGGGTTTCAAACGTCATACTACCAGAGCTAAAGAAGCATATTTTACCACTTTGGATATACAAGACAACAATAGTGGACCACGGCCTAGTTGCCTTACCTGGTTGGGCATTGGGGTCTCTCAGCCAGTTTTTGGCCTGGGCCATTTTTGAGTCTATGAGCGCCAACGCTCTCTTCATGGCCTCAGTGTCCTTCATTTGGCAAAGGGTTCATTCATGAAGTGAAAGAGAATACAAATATGAAATTAATATTACTATTCTGTTTATTGAAATGACTGAACATTTCTGTGGATATTGTCTCCCAGTTTATACAGGCCACGCTTCATCAATTTAGTTGAAACAGCACTAAAATTGGTACGGCAGTTTCAACACGCTGTGTTAGATGCTATTTACAAGATGCCACAAACAAACGGCTACACCACCACAAAGGACCTGTGTGAGACACTGTCTAAACTATGATTTATTTTGTTTTTTAAAACATAAAACATGTATTGTTTTATTTCATGTTGAAACAGCACTGGTATTTCAACACGCTCTGATGCCATACACCACCACCCTGTGTTGGAGGGGTGGAAAAGGGAGGGGGAGGAGGAGGAAGTTGAACCAAAAAAAAGAAAAAAAGGTGCAGAGGAGTGTGTTGATGGCCATTTCCTTTTTAGGGTAACACAGTTTTTCAGGCAGCTAAAGTGAGTCATCCGTCCTGCGTCTGAGTCACACTAACACTGAAAGCAGAGCCAGCAGACTGCCAGGCTTGAGATTTGACAGGACCTACAGTTGGAGCACCCTCACAATGTGCCACAGGTTACCAGAATTAATTATAAATACATTAACAGATGTTTACTAGAATTAAGTATGTATTTAATTGAGTGTGCTAACAGCTGATTAAGTATGTTAATGGAGAGTCTGATGGCTTTTTTTGTGTCATAACTGTTTGTGCTGAAATATATACATAAAAGATTTTTTTTTTTTTGTCCTTGTGTGTTTTAAGAATTTCACTGAAGCAATTTGCCAGTAAACTGCACTGTCACGACAATATTAAGTAGTCTTATCCAAATATCTGTGAATGTCCCAAAACCATATTGTAAGGGAATTCATTCTGTACAAGTTGTATGTTTTGTCTTGCTATCTGCCCTGCATGTCTGTCACTGGTTAATCTTTCTGAGATACTATAATATCCCATTTAGCCTTCTAATCTCCTCACTGGATCTGTAACAGTTGTTGTAAAATAAAACCATTCGTATCAGAGTCTGTGCATCTAGCAAGGCAGAAAAGTGAGTGTGTGTGCGTGTGTGTGTCTTTAAATTAAAGACAAGGTGGGGTCAGCTCAGCTGCCTACTCGAGCTTCCTGTAGCTCAGAAACCCCCAAAAAACAAAAACACTCCTTGAGTCACTTCACACAAGAGACATCTACTGAGACAGAAATAGCCCGTAGGATGGGATCTGTCTATTACTGGCCTCTCAGAAAAAAAACACTCTAGAAGCCACAAAACAGAAAAGGAAAGACACTGACGCTGCAGACACATACACACAGATATCCAATCTGTCCATAGCTGCACCTAACACATACACTAATGTGTCCATATGCCGTTTGGCCATGAAATACTGACTACATGAAGAATGGCAATGTTTAGACCAAAGGAAACAAATTCATGATGATCATTTTACAAAAATGGAATGGAATGGACTGGACTGTGATGATAATGGCAAGCCAGTTTGAATCTTCCCCAGGATACAAAGTCATTGAGAACAGCTGTAAACAAAAAACAATATGTCATCATAGGACCAGCTTCTGACATTGTTGTGCTTTTGTAAGCATTTTTTAAAAGTGGTTTTAAAAGTGGCAGAGTGAGTGAGTGAGCGTGTGAATGGGTGTGCAACATTTAGTGAGTGAGCTGTGGATGGATGACCAAGAGACACATGGTGAGTGAATGAGTGAGAGAGAAAAAGAGAGAGAGAGAGAGAGGCTAGAGAGAGAGAAAGAGAGAGAGCGGCAGGGGAAGAGAACGGCTAGTGAGAGAATCAAGTGAGGGAGAAAGAAAAAGAGAGAGAGAGAGCAAGGGGAAAGAAAAAGAAAAATAGAGGCTAGTGAGAGAGAAAGAAAGATAGAGAGAGGGAGAGGGAAAGTGGCTAATGGGAGAGAGAGAAAGAGCAAGAGAAAGAAAGAGAGAGGGTAGTGAGAAAAGGAGATACAGGGAGACAGAGAGAGAGAGGGAGAGAGACAGAGGGAGACAGACAGAGAGAGAGAGCGGCAGGGGAAGAGAACGGCTAGTGAGAGAATCAAGTGAGGGAGAAAGAAAAAAAGAGAGAGAGAGCAAGGGGAAAGAAAAAGAAAAATAGAGGCTAGTGAGAGAGAAAGAAAGATAGAGAGAGGGAGAGGGAAAGTGGCTAATGGGAGAGAGAGAAAGAGCAAGAGAAAGAAAGAGAGAGGGTAGTGAGAAAAGGAGATACAGGGAGACAGAGAGAGAGAGAGAGGGAGAGAGACAGAGGGAGACAGACAGAGAGAGAGAGACAGATATAGAGAGAGAGAGATGTGAGGGTGTGATAGAGCTGAGAGCGGGGTGGGGCCAGAGTGGTGGGTGGGTGAATGGGCATGTGGGGCTTTGCTGCCCAAATGGCCCATCAGACAGAGATGAGCAGGGGGATTTGGAAACATACGACCAACATGGGGCTTAGATCCCTTCACAGACCACACACACACACACACACACACACACACACACACAGAATACAGTAGCCACACAAATACACACACACATGCTATAAACACACACACACACACAAAGTGTGAGGTCAGTAGACAGTAGGGATTAGTAGTATAAGGGTTATGTTAGGACAGGAGATTTCATGGAGAGATCAGAGCATCCTGAAAATAAAGCCGAATGCCCCCTTTAGTCTATCTGTCTCACTGAGTGTCTGCAAAGACAGATTCAGTTTCAGTTATTAGGACTGATAATGTGTCGCTCTCACAACTACTAAAGACTCCCTGCTGATGCAGTTATTTCAGCTGTAGGATTTATGTGTGTGTGTGTGTGCATGTATATACACATAGTTGTGTGGTTATGTGTACATGTACATATGTGCAAGTGCTTGTGTGTGTGTGTGTGTGTGTGTGTGTGTGTGTGTGTGTGTGTGTGTGTGTATGTGTGCACCTGCGTATGTTACATGTTTGTGCACATTTTTACGTGTGTCTGTGGGTGTGAGAATGAGTGAGACGTATGTGTGAGAATTTGCATGTTTTGTGTTAGAAGGGGAAAGACACACTTTTTGTTTTCAACTTGTGTCATGGTAAAAACACACTCACACACATTCACCAAACAGTAATATGGAAACAAAAAACACAAAACAGACAAACCACACACGTCTCAATTAATTGTCGTCTCCCCCTTGACCAACTGAACAGGGCAACAGCAGGTTGTCATTCCACAGGTCATCATTTGTGCTGTGTCATTAAGAGAGACTCATTCCAACACACAGCATAAGCTACTCTACCTCAAAGGCTCATGGGAAACCACACAACATGACAGCACGCATGAGCAACCGCATGACACAAGGAGCCGGGAGAGAGAGAGAGACAGGCAGAGAGAGAGAGAGAGAGAGGGAGACACACATTTTGGGCGAGCATGCATGCTCTAAAAGTACCGCTTACCTTCTACAGGGGGGGAGGAGGAGGAGGAGGAGGAGGAAGAGGAGGAGGGGAGTGATTGAAGGATCAAGGGAGGAAAAGAATAGAAAATCAAAAGGGAAAGGAAGAACAAAAAAGAAACACAAATGTTTAACAAGACATAAGAAATCAAGTCATATTTAGAGAAATAAAGAGCCAAAATCAAGTCAAAATAGAGAAATAAAGAGCCAACAAGAAAAAAAATAAACAAACAAACAAGCAATCAATCAGGAGGATTTGAAAGGTTCTACTGAGAGCAGAAAAAAGGGAAGCTTAGCAGTGCGAGCACAGAGAACTTGAAGCCAGTGTGGTCTGAAGCTAATTTTGCGGTTTAAATGGGGTGGTAAAAACATAAGTTCACTTCTCAGCAGAACTGCATTTACAGCACAGGCTAGTAGCAGTTGTAGCAACAGTGGAATTTGTATCTTTCATTCATGACACCATCATTTTATTTTACTGTGGTAAAATAAATGAAATAATAAATAAATAAATACATAAAATTCATCTGGGTTAAGGTTCTTGGCATGGAAAGGTAAGTGAAGGGACAGGCACAGCCTGTCACAGCCCAGAGGCTATTTTGTGCAGTGGGGAGCCAAGACAGTTCTGTTTACCTTAACAACTGGGTATGGATGTGCTTTTTTTGCCTCCTCAATCCTACTGCCCCACTTAAAGGGACATGCCTACGTTTTGGGATATGAGCTCATTTGTAGCCAACACTAGAGTTTGAAGAGAAGATACATACTATTCTCTACTCTATGCACGCAATGCCCAGTCTGACTGTTAGCTTAGCTTAGCTTAGCACTGTTTCTAATCACTGGAAGTGAGTAGGAACAATTAGGCCATACCTAACCTTTAAGTCACAGGAGCTATATCCTAGCTATAAAATAAAATTTGCAGTGATTATGCTAAGCTACACTAACATAAGACCAGGCACTGTATGCGTAGAGAAGAGAAAGGTTTGTCTTCTAAAATCAAACACAGCCATCCCCTCAAACCAGTTGCGAAGGGTATGAAATATTGTATACAATGCAGAGGTGAAATTTGAAAAAAGAAAACATCAAAACTCACGGTTGACCCAGAAATTCCAGCTATCCTATTGCACCAAGATGTTGAAATGTTTCCAAAAATTTAAGAAAAAGGGGAATGACTGGGTCAAAACTATTCCCCTTTCTCAGCACATATAAAGGGGTTTTGTGTGTGATGGATCATGTGTATGAGTGTGTGATCATCTCTGTGTGTTTTGCACGTGCACGGTGATAGCGCTGAGCAAACAGGCCCGAGCCACATACCTTGTTGGCCCAAGCGTCCTCATCCCAGGAAGTGAGCTGTAGAACCCGGATGATCTCATGAATCTCAGTACTCATCTTTTCAACGGTGAAGTTGCGATTCTTCAGCGCCTCTTCCACACCCTGGCTACCCGAGGTCTTGGTTGTCACAAAGATTTTGATTCCTGAGCCACAGGAAAAACAACAAAAGGCTGGTGAACATTTTGTTTCATGACAGAAGTGAAGTTGGTGGCGGTGGTAGCGTAGTGGTCAAGGAACCTGGCTAGCGTGCAAGTAGCCTGAAAAGTTGTGGGTTTGAATCCCAGCTGCCCTTGAGCAAGGCACTTAACCCTAAGTTGCTCTAGGGGAGACCCTGAACAATTGATAGTTGACAAGTTGTCGCTTTGGATAAAAGCGTCTGCTAAATATGTAAATGACATTATTTTGGTTATTCACTTTGTGCTGAGAATAGGCTGTGATGTATTCCCAAAAAGAGGCCATTCAGGCTGAAACTATGGTATTGTTTTGTCCATGAACATCATTTTAGGCATCTCTGCTGTGTCTTGTGTCTACACAGAAGGAGGGTTTTTACCTTTGCCTTTTGTTAGATGATTTCGGGTTCACAAATTAAGTACATGGCCATGACTTTCCTCTACCTTACGACACAATCTCTTCTTAAAGTGAAGGTTTCTCCAGGTGAAGAATGTTCCAGACTGGAAAGTAACACCATCAGAACACTGCTTGACCATCTGATTTCACTCACTCATTTCATCTGTTTCTGATTATGGCATCCAGATGGTGCGAGTGGACACAGTCAACCCTTGGGGAGGACCACATCTGATGCTTACAAGTCAATAACACTCATGGAAACACTGATGCCAATCATTATGTGTCAGGTCTCTTGAGGACAAGTCTATTAAAAAGATCCTGTTCTGACTACATTTGGAAAATAACAGAGGCTCTCCTGGGGAGAGAGGGCAGCTTTACCACTGATGGTTCACATTTGGCTTTACACTCAGTGGACAAAACTGACATCATTCCTTGTATTTACATTTACACATTTAGCAGACGCTTTTTATTCAATTCAGGCCTAATTTTTTGACTATTGTTAATTAATTCAAGTCAAGTCTGTCCTACAGCAAGTGCCTTGCTCAAGAGCACAACAGTGGCAGCCAAGATTTAAGCCCTCAATTTTCAAGCTACTAGCACGATAGCCAAATTTCTTAACCACTATGCTACCACAGCTTGGTAGAATAGCAAGTTTTTTTTTAAATCCTCCATCATCCTACATGTATATCAACACTAATATGAGAGGACAAAGTGATTCCCCCATATTTTTAGGTTAAAAAAAGTTAAGGTAAAAGATACATTATGGACCAAACAATGAAATACTCAATATTCAGTAATAACACTTGCGTGTGCCAGAAGTATTACAGATGTTTATGTACGTGTTACCTCAGATTCTTAATTCACTTTGTGTCATCACAAACAATTGACAAATTTGAAAACTTAGTTGGACTGCATGGTGCACCGAAATGTAACATACCTGATACAATCTGATAAAACCTCACTGGTTACTGAGTGTAAAAAATGCTGTCTGTTTCTCAGCCTATTTGTGCAGGTGGGGGGTGAGGCGGGGCAAGGAAGGGGCAGGATAAAGTGCATATATAGTACATAAAGTGCATAGGGGAGGTGGCTAAGGATTAGGATTAGGATAAGGATGCATTAAGATGAGGGGTGGATGATGTAAAAATTATGTAATTACCTGAAATGAGGACAGGCAGCAGCTCCTTGACAGTGTTCATGGAGTTGACAAGCATGACTCTGTGCTCCTGATGTGTGAGCTCCTGTTGACGCTCATCAATCATCTTTGCCATCTTTGTCATTCCTGGCGACAGAGAAACAGAACTGTGGCTGACTAAAAGGGTTCATTTCTTTATGCACTGAAATATATATCATTCATATGTCCTTAAGAAAGGACAAGTTGATCATTTAAAGCACATATTATGCACTCTGGGAATCAGAATTCAGTTGTAACCTAAAACTATGTTCACATCTGTTTCTATTACAAAACCACTTGAGACAAAAATGTAGACTACAAATGAAATCAGGAGAGTGTATAATTAAGCAATATACTGATTCTACTTGGATAAATCTTGCATTGAGGAAACAGCAGAGGGTCTTGTCAAATATTTTCATGGTCAAGGAATGATCCCCTGAAACCTTTTTTGACAGACAGAATACTAGACTTGGAGGCACTGTGTCTCAGTGGGCTAGGGCAATGTACCGTAAACCTGGGTTTGAGTCTGACCTGAGGTCATTTCCCAATCCTATCCCATCTCAAAAAATGAATACTAGACTTACCTGGTCCCAGATTTTTTGTGTACGTGATCAGATCCTCCATGGACTCCACCACCTCTGCCACAGTGAGATATTCCAGGATGCCTTTACAGACCCGGATGATTTTACGCACCTAGCCAACATCATAGACAAAAAAGACAAGAATTCACTCAGTCACAGAAACTCCAGGGGCCTGTGGTGAAAAAAATGCAGTCACTCTCAGGTCACACCATATATAGTGTTTCCCTCTTTAAGGTTCTGAGAGCTTTTGGGAGATTTAATGTGCCTCTCTGCTTTCGAATTATGATGTAAGGTCATTTTAATCATGATAACTCTGCACAAGACAAGCAGGTCCACCAAGGCAGCTAATGAGCTGCTAAAGTCTTATTTAGTGGACCTCTCAGGTCTCCCGCTCTGCCTCTCCTGCTGTAATGTTACCCAGAGATGACATTCTCTGACCTTCATCCCCCCCACCCCCCTTATCCAACACCACCCAGACCCCCTTTCTTCCTCTGCGTCTTCGCTCCATCTGGGAGCTCTAAGTCCCCGCTGTGCAAAGTAAACACTTTGCAGGCTTTGCTGTGCTGTGCAGGACATGCGCTTCACATCTAACAGCCTGTCCCGGGGGAAAGACAAATGGAATGTCTACTAAAGATGAAGCACAGATTTCTGCAAATGGAGACTGGATGGAGGAAGGTGAGGAGAAGAGGAGAAGGGGAGAGGGAGGGAGGCAGGAGGGATGAAAGAAGGCAAAGAAAAGGTGGAGTTCCAACAGCAGGATGGGGTTGGGTGGAGGGGAAAAAATGCATGACAAAAGGAATACGAACATAATAGTGAAAGATGAGGGAGTGGAAAAAAATGCAGGAGTAGGAGAACTGCAAGAAAAAGAGGAAACCAAAGATGGGCGAGTCATAAAGGAAGAAGATCACAAAAGAATAAAAAGAAGTAAAAAGAGCTTTGCTGCTTAGCAGAGATGATCATAGTTTGATAAGCTAGCTGTCATCTGGGAAACCACCGCTGCTATTTTTATCTAATTACTTTCTGGAAATAAACAACATTTGAACTTCAGATAGGAAGACTAGAAATTGCCAGAGTTAAAATGTGCAGACCCCTTTTAGGAATTCTTAGATGAATTTTGTCCTGCCTCTGGGATACGCACAATGTTCTTCTGTAACAAAATGTGTGCTGTACCTCAGCCTCGTCAAAGGTCAGCAGGAGGTCAGAGGTGCCAGACAGGATGCCCCGTGAGCCATCGATGAGGTAGTCTCGAGCAGGCACAGAGTACGGGTCAGCCTTCAGCATAGATGCTGCCTGAACCAGCTTGGTGCATGCATTCTCCACCCTGTACGGAAACAAGTGTGGAAATAAATGTATTGCACAATGTATTACATTTACTAATGTTTATTTTATCATATTTTATAGTGATCATAGCCTTCACGTAGCTTTCACAACTGAATGAGTACAGTCATGTCAATAAAAAATAAACAGAATGAAACTGAATCTTTTTGCAAGCTTTGCGAGCTGAATCTATACATTCCAGCAAACATAAAATAAGGCTGATGGTAGACCCTGATGACAGTTGTTGCAGGAGTAGTTGACCTTTGGCCGATGACACATGCAGCAGAGAGCGAGCTGATGAATAACTGGATAACAAGACCACATTTCAATACATGAGTCAGCAATAGGCAAAGGTAAAAGTAAAAGAAGCCTTTTTCTGTCGGGGCCATCAGCAAATAGACATACTGTATGCCCCTGAATATTTTGGTCTCTGCACATTTGGATTTCTTTTTTTAGCCTGCAACAGACTCAATCTTTCAAACAGGATTCTATGTGTATCTAGGCTATCTATTGATTAGAATGCCCTGTTTACCAAAACAAACACAGGAGGAGCCCCAATCTTCATGCCATCAACCACAGTATAAGTTGACCAGTATGTAAATGAAGCAAAGCCAAGGGGAAATCTACAATACTATGCTACTTTTGTAGCAAAGCTAAAGCAGTTTGATATATACTATACTATGCTCATCTTGTAGCGTAGGTAAACCAGGGGGATATCAACTGTACCATAGCTACTCTTTTCGCCCAGCTTCATGTCCATGAAAACTGTATTGTACAACTATTCATGTAAAAATTTCATTCCCAGATGAAGAACACATTGTTTTCATAAACCCACACAATTGGAAACTGTTCGTCTCGCTTGAGAGTCAACCATAGTCAGCACCAAATGTTTTATGTGTGTTGACATAGTTGACTAATAAATCGCATCCGATTTTTAGGGCAAGAAAGAGTCTCTCTCTTTCTCTCTCTCCCCCCACCCCAACTGCTGGTAAAGTCATTGGTGCTTCTATTGTGCTCTTGCCAAAACATTGATACTGGCCCTACTGTGGAGACCAGGCGATGCAAGGCATCCAATCTCCACATTTTCAGCGATTCTAGGAAACACCACCTAAATCTCCGGACGGGCCACCGATGTTCTGCAGATAACCGCCATACATCCAGCATGACAGATTTCCTCTGAGCATCATGCTCCCTCCCAGGTCGAGCAAGGGAGCATTATTCACTAGCACCACAGGGAATGAGAGCACGCCAGAGAAGAAGAAGAACACCCAGCGTCAGCAAAAAATACGGCCACAGACGAGGCCAGATAAATCACCTCTCCTCCACTCCTCACTCCTCCTTATTCCCTTCCCCAAACTGCACACCCACAAATGTGTAGTAACAGGCGGAAGCAATGCGTGTTCTCATTCCCACACAATTCCCGACTTCCTCCGACCGGCCACCAGCCAAAAGTGCATCTGGTAGAGAGGGAATTGTATCGTTCTTGACCTGTAGCCCACTGTGAGGTATTGTTTAAGAAGTAAGGCAAATATTATGAAAAAGCCATCAAGGCAACTCGTGTTGCAGGCCCCTGTTGGTGAGCTGTGCCAAAAGCAGCCCAAGGATATGTGGTACAAGGTAATGCATGTGCACATTAATGAGCAGATTGTGTGTGTGTGTGTGTGTGTGTGTATGTGTGTAAAGGAGAGGAATTGGCACAAGAGTGGCAGAGTCAGCAGTGTCCTCCAGCAAGTACTCCTGAGCCAAGCATGACACACACACACACACTCCCACATCACAGTTAAACACATGCTCCATAAAAACACATACACACACCTACTACTACACACCTACATACGCACACACAAACACACACACACACACACACAGTATTTCCACATATAAACACACACCACATAAGTACAGTATTTAGTAGCCCTGTACTTAGTCATACTGGCACATAACCTGATGCTCACTGCATGGATGTTAAGCCCTTAGTCCTTTGTATGTAATATCCTAATGGAGTGCGGTGGTAAGACCACTGTGTTGGCATACACCATCCTTTTCTCCTACTTTAGCATAGAGTGGATAAGTGTGGGATACGTTGGGTGGGGGGCGAAAAGTGGATCAGCCCAAAAGGATACCAGCTGCTAGTTTAAGCCGCTGAGACAAATGAATTGCTGCACCAAACACTCAAGGCTCTTGAACAGAAGAGCCCACAAGAAAGGCCAAGTGTGTGTTTGAGATGATGAAGTACCGCTCGTCTACAAACCATCCCCTCTAAAACTGCCTTTTTTTTTTTTTTTTTTAATTGGACACCATTAACGCTTCCCTTCCCTCTCCAAAAAATGGTGCTTGTTAGCACTGTTTTGAGTGGGCAGAGGACCTTGGGGGGGAGGGGGGGTATATGGACACATAACCTAAAAGTCGTGAATCCTGTGGGATCCATTTGTGAAGGTGATGCAGACTGGGGCTACCGTGCGCGTAACTGAACTCTCTCCCTTCACAACTCCGAACCCGAGCAGAGGGGAGAGCCACACCAGCGGTAATAGGTTTCCACATGAGGGCCGTTCGTAGAGGCTTAACAAAGCGCAGCTGTCCGGAACAATCTGTCGGTGATTTATGAGTCTATCGGCCCCAGCTCTGGTGAGGGGGGAGCCTCCCTGGGCAAACAGGGAAGGGCTGAAGCAGAGTCCCAGTGACTGTGCAGCCAGCACATCTAGATAGCTAGTCAGCTAGCCAGCCAGCCAGCCAGCAAAGCAGACCCATTTATTTATATTGCAACCTCAACAGAACTGTACAAGGCACTTAACATGCCATATCTGACCTTTCCCTGAGAAGACACAGGCATAACTGCAGGGGAGAGAGAGAGAGAGAGAGAGAGAGAGAGAGTCTAAGAAGGGGGGAGTGTATTTCATTAGCGTTTCAGGGTCATCTCATATTTCACTTATTTACAATGCAGTGTTCCCAGGCTGTCTTCACCTTCCCTGTCATAACAGGCCCAAAGAGAAAGTGCAAAGTGATGCTAGGGGACCCTAAGGCATTCTACATATCTAGCATAAAATCTGCATGTGATTAGTGTGTGAGACAGGAACTTACAGTGTGTGCATGAGTGTGTGTGTGTGTGTCTATATGTGTGTGTGTGTGTGTATTTGCATTTGAATTTGCGTGTGAGAGAGAGAGAAATTAACAGTGTCTGACTGTGTGTGTGTGTGTGTGTGTGCCTTACTTGATGAAGGCAGGTGGCATGTCTCTCTTCATAATCTGGTCCTCTGTGGTCTGGACAGTCTCTTTGCCCACCTGCAAACACAGAAGCAGTGACGTCAGAATCTCACATCATATACAGTAGCCTCAAACAGCTCTGACACTGACCCCTAAAAAGCTTCATGGGGACATCGGTATGGTATGTGTTAGAGTGCATTGTGGGAACATGTCCCACTTCAAGTATCATTTGGGTTTGTGGGAGGTCTTCACAGGGAAGTCTAACAGAGCTTACAACTGGGGCTTGATAAATCATTGTCTATGGACTATACTGTACTGAGACAAGCCTGTAATCCGCCACCAACAATCCCCCCCTCACTTCAAATTAGTCCCTCTTCCCTCCCCCCACCCCTTCTAATTCCTTCCTCTCAAGTCTATGCCACACACACAAACACAAACACACACACACACACACACACACACACTTCTCTGACTCAACCTTGCCGTTTTGAACTTGGTGTTTGTCTGCCCAGTAACGACACCCTTGTTGCCGTCCTGACTCAAATGTCATATCTATAAAAAAGGAACCCATACATTAGCCACACAGAGCCATTCATTGTCAAGACGGCGCACAACCCACACATCTCGGGAACTATTTTGCCTAAGTGGTCCATCTCCATGGTCTTTAATAATAAATGGCATTTTAAATAGAACTGCCATTTACTTCTTAAGGACAAGAGACACACTAGTCATTGTGTCTTGATAAATGTTGCTCTGATCAACACACTTTCACAAAAGGCATGGCACAATTTGGACATATCTGACATCTGCGGTCACATGTCACATAAGACATGCAGTACATCCTGCCAATGCATATGACGTATACCAGTACAATGGTACAACAGGAAAAAGGCTCATTTATGTGTGTATGGGTCAATATATGTATATTTGTTTCCATCTAGCAGTGTATTGCTAACAACATAAACTAAAGAAAACTGTGTGCATCTGTAATTGTTGGAGAGAATGTGCAACTCTTTTACTTAAGCGAGACCATAATGTCCTTTTAGCCTGTGTGCTCTTCTGAAACACAGCTAGTGGAGATTAGCAAGTGCTATAGCAATAGTTTTCTTTTTTTTCCTCGGAAGGGCACACAGTCTCTTTCAACAGCTCATGAGGTAGAGAGCACACAAGTAGTCATTTATGGTAGGAGCTCAGTCGTCACAGTCTCGGCGCAACTCCACCCTCTTCCTCACCACCACCCACTAACAGCAACACCTCCAGAGCCCCACCCCCATACTTCCCCACACCCGACTACACGTCATCCACACCCAACAGGTGACAACACATCACACTGATTTAAGCACGCAACATCAGCGTTTGAGTATGTTGCACTGAGATGCAACCACAGTTAAAGCTGCCGTTAAAACCACAACTTCTGTTTTTCAAACAGCTTGATTAGAAGACAGTTCCTGCGGATAAAATTAGAAATTGAAAACATTTAAGAAAAGGTATGTTGGCTAATGTTATTTGGGTGCCATGACAACGAAACCACAGTACTAGTAATCTAGGCACAAAAAAAAGATGGAATGAATGTGTTTGTGTTGGGGGTAAAAGTTCAATGGGCTTGGCAATGCCAACGACCTGAAATACTGCTTTAGTTTGCCATTCCAGAAGGGCATTTCCTTTCCTCTCCTTGACAGGGGCACCAGAGCGTGTGCACACAAAGGGAGAGAGAGAGAGAGAGAGAGAGAATCACTCACACACACACAGCAGACAGTTGACATTCACTTGCCAGAGTGAGTTGGTGCCAGTCTAAAAAAGGGAGCCCACGACTCACCGATCCCTCAGTTATAGGGGTGGCTGGCAGTGAATTCCACCTCGGCATTCCAGAGCGCCGTCTGTGTGAAACGTCCAAATTCCAAAAACGGCAACTGAGGTAGAGCACACCAGGCCTCCCATGACTGCCTAACCCACCCTCACCCCAGCCTCAGTTACTCTCTGAGCTCATTTCATACATCAAGCAGTCAAAAGCCAACAACAAAAAAAAAATAACAAGTGTAATATGGATGTGTTTACAAGACAGTTCTCAGTGTTGGCATTAGTCATTGTTGTCCTGGAACAATGTCCCAGTGTCTACCATCCTTAAGCAGGTGAAGCAGACAACATTTGTTCACACACTACAGGGTTAAAGGTTTACACAACTTCCAGAAAGATATAGGCTAGGCCCCGCAAACTTATTTCTACAGTTTACATCAAATCTACCGTGACCAGCTGCATTGGAGTTTACTGTAGAATGAGCTGTTTATGTAACACTGGGTGCAGGTTGGTGATCCAGGCCATGACTCCAATCACTATCAGCGGGCTGGTGCCTGGAACGCCTTCATAAGCCGTCAGAACCTTGTCGTGGTATTTTATCTGTGATGTGAGCAATACAAGTGAGGGGACGCGTGTGTGAGAGTGTGTGTGGATGTGCGGCTTTGAAACAGCCATGTAGGGGTGTGCTGTTAATTCAGTTTGTCTGTTAAACATTAGTGCAAGGTTTTCTAATGATGTAGGTCGAAAGCAAAATTCCACCTCATGGAAGAGCAAGTTCAGGCAAGACAACCAAAGTCGGCTCATGTGAACGTAAGCTAACTACTACTCTAAAGCAAGAAGCTGCTCTGTCGTCCTCTGGGCTACCTAATGCTACTCTAAGATTCTGTCTAAGATACTCTAGCCATATTTAAACATACTACAATAACTCAAAGCATTCCAACGAGGCTGAGGGCACGCATTGTCAAGGGGCATGACCCAGGCCTGGAGACATAGATCAGCCACAGCCCAAGTCATTTTAAGCCAGAGTCATTGACCCATAACCCCCACCTGACATTACACACACACTAGTGGGGCTCCTGACTCACACTCCTTAATTAGTCTGACAGGAAGTGTCACTTTGAGCATCTTTACACACAATGCAGACTGTCATACGTGAGGAACAGATACGCAGCAGTATGGGACATCAGCCATTTTTTTTTCTTCTCAAGAGAGGAACTAATGACAAAATAATTTCCTGACATTCACAATGCTGCAAGACCATAGACAGTAAAGGAAGCCCAAGATAACAAAGTTTGCTCGTGAAGCAACAGGAAGTGACATCATAATTGTTTGCCTCATCTCAAGAAAAGCTATTGAAATAATCAATGGCTTGAAGGCTGGCATTTAAGCAAGTTCAATATTCACAACTAAATACATGAATGAACAAATAAAGGACCAGGTGAATAGATGAGCCCATGCAAAGGCAAAGAGAGATGGGAAAAAAAGGCCACACAATATTCCAGCTGCCAGCAGTGAGCGATCTGGAGAACGGCAGGCTACCAGCCGCTGATAGAGTGGCTCAGTCCGTGGGAACAGGCGAGGCTTTGTTGAGATGCACTCAATTCTACTCCTCCAGACACAGAGAGCCTCTATCAGAGGCCAGAGAGGACCCAGACACTAGCCACACAGAACGCCCGCTTTCTCCGAAGCAACATTGTTAAGACCTAATGCGCAACATCTTAGGAGCCAAAGCAAAAGCATTTTAAATGTTAAATTGCAAGTAATGGGCAGAGGAACCATTGGTGGATGCCATTCTGGCTCAAAAAAGGTAATTCTGACTTGCATTACTCACCAAGGTTTCTTTTCCCACTAGGTTTTCAACACTACTAATAGTATATTAGCTAGATCTGAAGGACACTCTTAAAAACCTTTTTCCACTTCAGACTAGACACAGAGTGAATCTCATGTCATCATGGTGGTTCATCATATTGGCCGAAGGCAAACACAAATAATACCAGCTGAAGGTCACACCAGCTGCTAGACTGCAGATCCATCATGAAACTGACAGTAGTGGCAGACATGGTTTACAAATAGAGAAGGAAGTGGTCTGGGCTTATTACAGGTGATGAGACGAGCAACTCAAATGGGTCTCATGTTTGCCAGGAAGTAAGGAGACCAGACCAGAGGGTTTTATCAGCCCTGCTTATTTAAAGGAAAAGTCTGGGGCATTTCAACCCATAGTTTTGCTCTTCAAGGTCACAGAGTGCTGTCAGTAGAACATAGACTAATGCTAACTGCATTAATGAGTCACTTAGTTTCATTTTTCTATGCCCCATTCAGTTAGCATTAGCAGGTAGTTAGCTCATTCTCTGTTCTTTTCCCTGTTGACAGCCTCGAACAACAGAGCTATGGGCTTAAATGCTCTGTATTTTTCCTTTAACTAGACATGGCAGGACACTGACACAAACTTTCCATTTTCCCTCCATTCCCAGACGAACATATTTCCATGATCATTGCAAATGATCTCACTGAGGGGTCCCCCTTACAGAGTGTTCGGTTTTGATCAGAGGAGGCCTCCTTGGCAACACACAACACAAACACACACACACACTTATACAGAAAGGAAGGGAGAGATAGAAAGTGTGTATGTCAGTGTGTTTCTCTAAGAGAACGTGTATATGCATGCATGGATGCAAATGTGTGTGTGTGTGTGTGTGTGTGTGTGTGTGTGTGTGTGTGTGTGTGTGTGTGTGTGTGAGAGAAAGAGAGTGAGTGAGTGAGTGAGTGAGTGAGTGAGTGAGTGAGTGAGAGTGAGAGAGAGAGAGAGAGCAAGAGAGAGAAAGAAACAGAATGACAGACAGACAGACACACACACACACACACACACACACACACACACAACCTCAGACAGGACAGCATAAATGTCATGTCAATTGGCTTTCCATCTGTGCCCCCATCTCATGAGCAATAGCCTAGCTATAGCCTAGGGTGCATCAGGGATGAGTCATACACTCAAGGAGTATAAAAAGAGAAAAGAAACCACAGGATTTCCTGGCTGAACTGACAGCACTCATTTCCCCATATGGCCACACTGGGCCATCAACTGCTCATCACGATGGGCGGGGCAGGGCTGCTCATCAGTCCACTGGGCACACTCATTTCAGTCACACACACACACACACACACACACTTCCATACATGCACATACACGGACATGCACACACACTGCTCTCTCTCTCTCCCCTTCCCTCTCTCTCTCTGCTGGAGCAGACCACCCATCTGAGGGACGGCCAAGCCTTCCTGACTTGGCTCATGATGTGTCCTCACCCCTTTCCCCTTGTGCAACTCACCTCACCACACCATCTGACATCATCCCTTGATTATACTTGCCTTGCCAATGCACACGCAGACAGCTGCAGACAACACAGACGCTTTGCTGTTCTTATTATACTTCCAAGTCTGCTCTGGAGTCTGTCCATAGGCATGTGACCGTGTTACCTCTTGTGGACTTCAACACAACCCCATACCTCCACCAGCCCAACACTACACAAAGTCTTATGCATGATGAAGGCACTACGAATGGGTTTGGAAGAAATGATGGCAGTCATCTTTGGCACAGTGCCATACAAAGGACAATACATTAAGCATTTTTTTCCTGTAAGGCCTATCGTGTTACTTTAATGATCCTATTGAAACCGCTACTAGAGTGACCAGTGAATAGATAATGGGTGACAAATAGCCAGAAATAAGGCTGTCAGGATGTGGGAAATCCTATCTTTGGATGTCTTTACTGTACACAGCTTACAGGCAGTGATCTTAAAGAGAAATCTGATAGGCAAGACAACATTGCCAACCAGATATTATGTCTTCAGCAGAGTGACATCAGGACAATAAAATTGTGGATTTGTCAAAGCATTCAAAACCTTCCTTTCAAGTCATGACATCACAACATTTCAGCTCGGTCATTTTCTCAACACTACTTCAAAGGATGCTTGTAATCCACCTCAGAGTGGTTTGGACCTGAGAGAGTGGTAATCTGCATGGGGCTTTATGCTGTGCTGTGGTCTCCCTCTCTCTTGCTATTGTGGAGTTTGGCTATGCAGACTGGCAGGCAGGCAGACAGAGAAACATCCAGTGCTCTCTGCCAAGGACCCATGCGCTCGCCATTTACACCCCGAGCAAGCTCCATAAAAAGCCATTTGAAAATGATGAAGAACAGACCGATCCCTGAAATAAGCCCATATGTGGACATTTCAGAGGCACATGTATCAACTCTTTTTTTTTTTTTGTACATTAAGTAAACATAGTATGTGGTCTCCGCAAAGGCAAAGCCAGAGGTCAGGGGTGTGTTTCCCCAAACCATAGTTGCTAACCCGTTAGCAGCTTAGTTGGTTGGCAAAGGCAGGATAGGATAGGCTAATTATTTACTTCAAAGCAGTCCTCCTACTATATTAGACTCACTGTTACATAGAGGAACGTACCAAGCCATCATCATGTCAAATCATGATCCGTTTTGACTGGTGGTCTGGACTGGTCTAGTGGTGGTTCTGACCAAGTAGCTGGTTGCTTACACCGTGAATTCTTGGCATTCCTGTGAGTTAGGACACAGCAGGAGGGCACGCAGAGAGAACACTAGCCATAACAGAGAATGTGGGCTAAAACGCACAGGTCAACGATAATATGCAAATACTGTATTAGGAGGGCTACAAAAATATGTGACTTGCCACTACCACTCTTGCCATTTCCCCCACTCTACTCGCATTTCAGCCTTAGGAATGCATTTTCACTCACCCTCTTTACCTGCAATAATTTCTTGTTATGGAACAATTCAATATGGTACATGCTAGCCTGGCTTTCATGACTGATTACCTCAATCTGAGACTGAGCTTGGTCTGGATACCTTGTCATCATCCACTTCTCTGAGGTGGGATCAATGAATGCAGATGAAAATGCCTCAGTCGGTAGTTTCCTGATTTGAGTTGCAGCCTGTTTTTGATGGATTCCCTAGCTCAGGCAAACAAAACTAGTGCAAATTGGCCTCTGCTGCGCACAGCAAAATGAAATCCCACGCAGATCAGAATGGGTTTTCCCAGGCTACCTACATGCTATACAACTGTGTAAAAGTGATCAGTAAATTGAAATGCTATGTTTCCTAATGTTCAACAATCAACGTCAGACTGAAGAGAAATAAGATAAGGCAACGGCTTGCCCCTGATCAGAACAGAAAGACACCTGTGGTGCAATCAAAGTCACTAGCAAAGATTATAGAACGGTGCGTAGAATCTTTGGTCTCTAGGCTAGTCTTCTACACAGGGACTCATGTAGCCCAGGTCTCAAACAAATTTGTCTTCAGCAGAGAATCCCATGTTCTAAACACCTTGATCAACCCTATGCAAATCTCTGTAAAAATCTGTCTGGTGGTATACAACAAGTTTAGCTCTTTGGCTTGATAACCGCTGTATCATTTTCCCCATTTGCAATGAATCTTGAGCCATTTTGAAGTGATGAGCCTTTGGTAAAGCTTTATATATTGTACTGTATTAAAATTTTATTTGAAAAATGCCTTGCCAGCCACTTTTAGGCCAGATGGGGAGTAGTCACTATCACTACCACCACACACTCTGCAGGCTCACATCCAGGCTAAGTGGTCTGTTTGGACATAGGTATAGTGGAACAGAGCTAGACAGAATAGTTATACTAGGCTCCAAGGTCCAACCAATTTGGGCACCCATGCTAATAAATATCTTTCCAATGTTAAAAAAACTAACTTTAATTGATTTTTCTTCAGTATGCTTTTAGATTTGGCACTGTGCTATGACGCAATCAGACTGAATCCCCATAATACGAGGCACACTCAGTTGTCAAACTGGGTTACGAGGAATCAATTCTAGGAGGTACGTGAAGACATTCTCAGCTCTCAACAGCATAGAGATAAAGTTCAGGTACAGACTATGTGGAAAAAGATCTTGCACTCAAACATCCTTATTGCTACTACAATGTGTCTTCAAATTTTGTTTGTGTAGTACTATAGAAATACTAATCGTTGTAGCAAGCTGTCCATGTTGCAGCGGGTATTTGGTACAACACAGAATGTCTCAGGGGGTATGCGGCAGTTAAATGTTTGGGAACCGCTGGTGGAAATAATGGATTGAATGGCCAGTGTGGATGTCTGGGAAAAGACATTAGTATCATTGAGCATCTACAGATGAATGACATGAATTACGGGTCACACATTGAAAGAGACATCTCCATAGTGGGTATGGCCATATATTCAGGCAGAGATTGTGTGATACAGAGAAAAGAAGATTTACAGTCTGGTGCAAATGAGATGCATAGCTCTCCACAGAGACAAGCACTTTCCAGAAAATAAAATAAAATAATTTAAAAAAAAACAAAAACAAACAGGCACTGTTTCTAAGGAGAGCAGGAAATAATTAGAGCTTGATATCTCGTGTCGGCATTGGAAAAAATGCAATCACTGATGTGATAGAACAGAGGAGACTGCCTGCTCTAAGCACAACTAATGATTGGTAGCTGAGAATGTAGCCTACTTAGGCATACTTGGAAGGAAAAAATCTTTCAGGACAATTTTGGATGCAGAGCACACAATATTTGAATGTTACAATACTGACATCAATACAACAGACATCAGTAAGAGACCCTGATGTGCATTAACTGATTCACATCCTATTTGTCATAGACAGCAAGACAGACAGCACACAGCCAACAAGAACAGAAACTACTGAGAATACTTTGGTGCTAAATACATCTACATTCCTAGACACACACACACACACACACACACACACATACACGCACACATACATGCACACGCACGCACACACACACACACACACCACCTCAGAAGGAAGGAAGACAGAGTATGGGATGAGGAAATGTGAACAATGTACAAAAAGGACGTTCAAAAATTTAAGTCCTCTGGATTTAGTCAGCTTCATTCCTTTAACCATGGCACAGAGAAAACTGCAAAATGTGCAATATCTCAATTTCCTCTTTAGCCAAAAACCTCAATGTCTGGCAAAGCGTTGATAGCCCAATCGTGTTCCTGTTTCCATCTGTTAAAATGTGAAGCTGTTTTCATTCATTTGTCCATATGATGACCTTTAATGACGGCTGCCTAATGACGGTTGCCACTAGTGAGCCATCAACTAAGATAAGATAGGCAAGTTTCCCACATACTGAGTCCTTAAATCCAAATTATGTCCTACACTACAGGCATTTTTTTATTTGAAGGAAATCTCTATTGAGGTACCTCCTTAGTCTAAGCTAATATCATGAATGAAACTGGCCTCTAGGTAGGCTACCTCTCCAAAGGCATACCCCAGGAGAAAGGCCCGCATAATCTTTTGCATTCTGTGTATCAAAGATATGGACATCCATAAAGAAAAAAGATGATATCCTCTTTCGTGATATTGCTTTCGTATTCAAAATTAAGAGCTTGTGAGCTGTCTAGGAAAGATTTACCATCCAGTCACTTGTAATATAAGGGACCACGGTGTGGCAGCTATTTAACCTAACCCAAAACTCTGAGAAAAAAAAAAAACACTTTCACTTTGTAACAATATTGCTCAGAAGTTTTGGTCACATTGGGAAACCAATGAGCTTGAGGAAGCATTACATTTTTCTTTTCCTACATGTAGGCTATGGCACGGAGGCAACTTTGACCTCACACAGATCAAAGTTGGGGTGATCTGTTTTCATTTACTTGGTGCTCTGAAGAGCTACAGTCTTTGGCGAATACAGTGAGTCATTTGATATCGCCTGTGACACAAAGCATGGCACCGCAGTCAACTCACGGTTACCCTGCCCCTCTCTGTCTGTCAAGGGGGAAGGGCATAATTCCAAAGGGAAAGGCGTCACCCTTTCATGATGAAAGCCAACTCTTCAGCAAACTTTCTTTATGATACAACCTATTGACTTATGTGAAATCTCAATATTACACCGTAGAGCTTTACCTATCTAGTGTAGGAGACCGGTTACTACTGGGCAAAACAAAGAGGTGTGGAACAGTTAGACAAGAAAAAGGTAAACTGTTCTGGGTGTGCTAGCGTCCTTGAGGAAAAGAATAGCTCTTACCCGGACTAGGTTGCTGACAGCTGCCTGCACCGCTGCAACGGGTGCGCTGAGGTCTGGGATCGCTTTTCCGTCAACCTCACCTTCCTCGTGCATTATCACCAGATGGGATATCTGCTGAGCCACTGGCTCCAGGATACTTTCTATCGTCTTTGTGTGAAACACCGGCATGATGAAAACTTAAGTCCGATGTCCGAGAAAGAAACAAAAAATACAAAATTGGGCAGAGAGAGTCGACTTCTGAAACCTCTCGATTATTTACTATGCGCTCGCACCAACTCTTCAGTGTCCGATGCCTCTTTTACGCACAGCTTCACTTCAAGAGCGGACTACAGAAGTCTCACTCTCCGACTTGCCATCAATGTGAGAATCCCTAGCCGCAGTTCACTGTGGGCGAGCAACCTAAACCTCAATGAATTCAATTGCTCCCTTTTGACCAATAGGAGACTGGCAAAAGACGTAACCACAAAGTCGATTGGTGCAACTCAACGCTACTCTTCGCTTTCCCAACTCCTCCCCATGTTGTAGTCGAGTTTGCTAGAGACGCGAGTTCTTCCCAAATTACGTAATACATTCTCATGCCCTAAAAAGGGAAATACAACATCCAGTGTTGCAAAGAAGGAATTCCTGTTATCAGTAGTAGTGTGAACTGCCATGTCGCGTCACATGGTGTGGATGAGAAGGCTACTACGGAGGTTGAATAGCCGTGCTCAATTAAATAAATAATGTATAATTTAATAAATAAAATCTAAATTTTATAATGTCTACAGTTAGAGTTCCCCAGATTTTTTCCCTGACGTGTATAGGTTATGCCAAATAAAGTACATTTTAAAAATAGGCTACAAAAATAGGAACAAATAAAGTGGAACCACTCTTCCCGTACGGACTCCTATTTTGTTTACATGCAACTGCAAGTTTTTGCTCTCAGCTCAGTTTAATTTAAAAATGACGTTTAAGACGTTGACATTGCATTAAGTGCATCCAGTGCACTGAGAGTCCTGCAGGTTAGGATCAGGTCAAAGTGGGTATTATTCAATCACTTGGCGTGGCAGCATAGCAAATAGCTAAAATTCCTGCGCTACAGGACAGACTGAAACAACAATATTAGAAGATTTAAATGCAATTGCCAGCCAAACCAACCATGGAATTCCCACCACATCTCTCCAGAGACGACTGGAGTGCAGCCCATAACCTAATAAGGAAGATTCCCAAAAGAAGGAATTGAGGAAGCCGACCTTGGAAGTAAACACACCAGGGCCTTGATGAACTCACTCACTATTTAGGCTTTCTTTATGTCACTGGCTCCCTTAAATACCAGCCTATACCACACTAATTAATTTACACATCCCTTCTCAATGTAATGAATTGTAAATGAATACCATCATCATCATTAACATCATACTGATAGTCTATAAGTAATTTAACTAATAAATGTGTCTGTAGGTGTTATAGCTAAGTGCCTCCTAGCAACACTCAGATAGGTCTACAAGAGCCTTCATGAGAAAGGGAAGTAGGTGAGACAAACACCTTTTTTGTTTAAGATGTTACTGCAGCCATCACTGTTTTATATTTAGCTCCTGCATTGCACGATGCATGTGGTTGTGTGTTAAAATGAGTAATTATGTAGGCTCTCTAACCATGCTTTTTCTCTATTAGTATTTTACACTCATTTCTCAATCAGAGCTTTCAGAAAAAATGCATAATAGTTTTTAACCTACAACCCGCAAACTATCCAAGCTTTGGTCATGAAGTTAGCCTACAATGTCCACTCACAATCTCCATGGGTGGTCTGAGAGAGCACATAGTCACTTTTTAGACTGCACGTAAAGGCCACAGTCTGAAGTGTAACTCAGAGTTAACAACAGAACTCTGTAAGTGTAGACTTACTCTTGCAAGCCAAGTCTTTCAGTTTTAAGTCCATGATCACATACATATAAGAAGCAATGCAATGTATCATAAGCTGTTCAAGAGGCAGTTTAACACAAAGTTAAAAAGTAACATTATAGATTAATATCTAAAGTTTATTTGTGCAGAAATTAAGATAAGAGATGGCTACTGCAACAATAAAATTAATACAATTATAATAACAAAAACACACACTCTGAAGAAGCTTGTGGAGCTGGATCCCATTTTGGAATGTGTGTGTGAGTGTATGTGTGTATTTGTTACAAGAGTGCTCTATCCATCCACATAAATAAATGTGAGAACATATCATTTTCTGGTTTTGGATTAATCTCACAGTATTATCTCTTCCAGTGTTTTTTTAATTACATTGAAGTAACACTATCATTGGGAACAACTATACTTATTATACACTTGTTGTATGGCTAATTTGGATCGCCACCTGGTGGCTGTGACTTGTAAACACACTTTTAATTAAAGATACATTATTACAATAACTTAAATGTAAACCTTAATCAAATGTTTTAAACTACATTTATATGGTGTATGATGTAACTACACTTATATTTTACCACAAAGCTTTCGAAGTCATTGGACAAATGAGGGCATTAAGATGATACTTGTGAAAGTGTCTATTGCAATAAAGGCACTGAGCTTATTCACCTAAAGCGTCTCTGCTTGCAATGAAGGCATTTGAATTCAGTTAACTACCCTCGTTCTCCACTTTGTCTCGTACAGAGGGTCTGGATATTCAGTAATCAGATTTGATTGCTTGCTGGAGGTGTTTATGTTTAAAAAGATTGGATCAGCCCTTGACTGACAGGATTCCAGCTCTATATTTAACTGCCCCTCTCTCTGTTTGCTCATTGGACAGGTTAAAATGCCTCCTGAGACAACAAGCTCAATGGGACAAATCCAGACTGGCACTGTAGGGAGATGATAATGGAGCGGAGGTGCATAGGAAGTCATGGCCAGGCTACTGTATAACATGTCTGTATTAAGTCCCCTCGTGCATCAATGAAGGCATCAAGTTTATTGACCTTAAATGATGATTTGTTGTAATTGATGTGTTTAGCCACAGCGACCATTTGCTGTGCTAGCTGAGTTCAGTTGCCTTAAAAGTCTATTTGCTGTAATGACCAGCAATGAGTAATGAGTTATGGTATGGCCCCTCCTCTCTCTGTCATGCCGACTGGTACCGTCAAAACAATACAGTAACACAGTCAGACAGCTGCTTTGACTCCAGTCTGTTCAGGGCATCTACTAATCCTCCAGTTTGGTGTTCAAATCACGCAGCTGTTATCAGGATTTCCCATGTCATGTAGCAAGCATGTGTGATCCCTTCTCAACCGGAATCATATGCTGAATTCCAGTCTTTCCCACTTAGTCCTGAACCCTCAAACACTTAAAGGAGAAATTCAGTGTGAGTCAGTCAATTGTCCTGTTGTTTAAGGTCACTGAATGCAGTCTGTAGGAAAAAGAACCAGAAAGTTTGCTGATAACTAATGTAAACGGAATGTAAGTAAGTTACTGTGCACTTCACTTGGTGTTAGTTGCCGGTTCACTATTCGTTCTGTGTTTCTGTCAGATTTTCTTGTGCTAGATTTTCTCGTTCCTTTCCCCCCCCAACAGCACTTGGTGACCTCAAACAACAGGGCTATGGATTGATTCACACAGATTTCTCCATTGACAAGCATGAATCTACTTCATGATTGGGTGATTCATGCTCGTTAAGTCTTGAATGATTTAGGGCATGGGTGGGGAACGTCTGGCCCTGGGGCTGGATCTGACCCAGAAAAGTCTTTAAAATAAAATGTTAACAAATTACAAGCATAGGCGATTATTGGAAGCAGTAGTGTTTAAACTTATTCAAATTATTCAGAATGTGACATTGAGATTGAAAATGTTATCACTTCCATGTTGAAAGTAATATATAACAGAAGTGTAGAAAATTGTGCTCTCATGAGAAGCTCTCACATGTAATGTAGCCTAATAATCAGTCTTTGGAACTTCAATATGATTCTTGTTCGGTAATTCTATAAGTGTTTATACGTGCTCAGCTCTACAGTGGAAAAAAAGTTGTGGCCCTTGATTGCAAAAAGGAGCCCCACCGCTGCTTTAGGGCTTAGGGCAAATTTGGTGATTCAGTCATTGTCTCCCTTATTGCTGTTCTCAGGCAGTATCCATTAAAACTGTTTAAACAGCAGGGCCTTCCCTTGCAAGAGTATGATTCTGATGAATCAGGATGATGGTGAACATCATGAATAGAGTATTCGGAGAAAAACGTGCAACAAATCACAAAACCAAGAACAAAGAGATTTTTTTTTCCTTTGTTAGCTGCAACAGCTGTAAACTATCAATACATCATCTTGGCAAACGTGTAGCAGTCCCCAACTGCTTCCCTAAATCTCCAACAATGAGGCCATGACAGGAAGGCCATGAATTTGAGATTGCTTGTAATTTTTCTTCCCTCAGCCAGCTCGTTTTACAGCACTTCAGCATTTCTTAAAGGTCGTCATGGAGAAGAGTGTGTCGTCATCTCTGCATCATGCAACTCTCACAAGAAAATGGGTCAAGCTTCATAATCAATTAACAATACCAGATGTAGGCCATTTAATGGTGGAAACACTTCAGATGTTTTTGTGTGTCTACTGATGTAATTTTCATTGCTCCAAGTTGATCTTTAGCCCTTGGAAAACAGTCACAGCACAACTGCCAACAGCAGATCAACCTCCGTCCAAGTCAGGAACACAAACAAGATCTAGTGAAGCCCTGTCATAATCCTCCATCCGACCTCTGCCTAACCGTGGTTGTGGAGTTCGCTGTGCCGTTCAAAATGTTCAAAGTGTTGTGGTCAGCACTTGTGGCAACTCTATTGGTCAAGGAAGATTCCAGAAGCCTGACTGGAGAGACCAGTGGGTGGTAGATGGATAGATGTTATGGACTGTAACCAAAACACAAGCTGTTGCTGATGAGTCACGTCCAAAAAGCATTGCACTGGAGATTACAGTGTGTGTGTGTGTGTGTGTGTGTGTGTGTGTGAGGCCTGTTGTTTTGGATCACATTTATTTCAGCATAATTTATAACTCTCTGAATTTTAAAAAGATCTATTGGGACTGAATCATTCACTCAAATTAAAGTAAGTTATGAGAGTGGCCCTGGAACCTCTTTTGGTCATCACATCCACACATAAAGAGTTTATGTAGCATGTGCACATATAGGATCATTATAACTTTGGAAAATAATTTATTTGATAAAAGTGTCACGTGAAAAAAGCGAAATTGCAACAGTACATCTCACAAATACAATGACAAACATACTCATAGTAGATACAAAATACACTATTTACAGCAAATATCTCTATGAAATAGCAGTGGTCATGATTTGAGATACATAAAAACTAAAGCAGGACTGATTGTGATGATGGTGATGGTGGCTAGGTTTCAAAATCTCAATCTGACATCTGCAGAAGCTTTTAAAATGATTTAGCTTATGAGACACTGTGACCTCCTACACTATAATTGTTCACAGAGTTCATGGCACAAATTATGATGCTGGGTGGGACTAGTTGAAACCAAAGGTACAAATGTGGTACAAAATTCCAGACTTATTCATTTATAAGTTTAATTATTGAATTAAATGAATCCACCACAAGGGTTTTAAAGCACCAAGAGCACTGTTGGGGTATCAGCCTTTTGCAGTTTTCCTTCTGGAATGTTCTAATGCACCAAGAAATACTCACAACTAACACCATGTGGCACTGGAGTGGTTACTTCAGCCGGTATTTAATATGAACAGAATAGCTCAGAGCTAGGTACTCCTGATTTTATCTCTCATTCTATTTCTAAAATAGCCTGGTTCTCACATACTCATCTGCTATGCTCTGTACGCATTAGACAAACCTACAACCAATCAGACCAATGATTCTGATGATGTTTACAGCAACAAGACCAGAACATAGTGCGTCCTAATTTGAAACAAAATGTGTTAAACCCGTCTCTATTGTGACTGGGGTAAAACAGTTTTTGATTGGTTCCTTATCTCAGGCAAATGTAAAGAAGTGGAGATAGATCCGCTGGCCATACCGAGCTTCAAAGCAGATCAGTATGAGAACCAGACTATTTCTAAATGACATCTTGGAAGAAAGCATCTTCTACACTATCAGCTGGATCCAAAGAGCTTACAACATTAATGTTTCCTCTGGTGCTGCACTGCAACTCACAGAAGAATTCTAATCACCTTGACAAAATCTCAGTGATTAACGCATTCAGTCGGCATGTCACGGCTCGGAAGTGAGCCCCTCGCCCCCTCACTCCTGTAAAAGCGTTGTGTCTGCTCTCAGGGAGGACTGGCCCGTGTGTTTGGCAATCCAGCTGTTGTAGTTGCTCACTCTCGTGTACACCCCCGGACGGAATGCCTTGGCACAGCCGTCGCCCCAGCTGATGACGCCAAAGAGGACCATGCGGCCATTTACTCCGCAGACCAGAGGACCCCCGGAGTCTCCCTGTTACACACAGTAACATACCAACAGCAAAGAGGTGTCATTCAATTACCTTATAAATTTTAATAATGACCTTTTTACTGTTCCACTGTTTAAAGAAGAATGGTGTGCTCTGTTGTGATTAGTCAAGATGGCAAGATGTATTATAAGATTTTAAAACGTGTTGCTTAAAAAAATAAATAACTATGACCCATCTTTTCCATACCTTGCAGGCATCTGTTGACCAGTTAGGACTGCCAGCACAAAACATGTTGTCTGTAATCATGCTTCCATAGTACGTTTTACTAGAACACAAGTCTTGAGTTATAAGGTCAACTTTCCCCTCTCTCAGGTACTTGGAATAGTACCATGAACCTAGAAAGAAACAGTAACATTTATTGACTCAACAAAGTAGTTCATTTATGCTATTTTAAAAACATTTTTTACTATTAATGGACTGACAGAAGGCAATTCTATTGTCTATTGTTTGTAAAACATCTATGAAATGCTGAGCTCAACTGACTTTCTGATGATGCATGTGATCTCCAATAAAGCTGTCAAACTGTGACACACTGTTTGGCCTTTGCCAGTAACCTTACCCTCTTTCTCTTTCCCGTACCCTGCAACCTCACAGGCGTCTCCGGCAGGCAGTGCCTGATTGGCATGTGGCAGACACACAGTCCTCACTGTCCTACTCTCCTGGGCACACTGGCCTGTTGAGGACCGGATCTTCAGAAGGGCTGTGGAACAACAAGACAATGCTATAAGGAGTCTGGACAATGTGGTTTTCTTGGGTTTTTCTAAATGTGAATCAACTTTATCAAGACCCAACATACTAGTTAATACAACAGACTAGTGAAAGATGAGAACATACAAGTTTTCCCCTGAGAATGCAAGGAAAAAAAAAAAAAAGTTTTATTATTTTTTATGATGCTTCTGAGAACAGACAAAAATGTCTGCTAAGATATTTAACTTAAACGCAATAAAAACGAATTAATGATTTCATCCAGCATCGCTTACGACACCTTTAAAGCCTGAGCAATGAAAGGACATTCTTTCTTTGCACCCACTCAAAGTCACCAAATAACTGTGATACAGACTTCTGAGAGTCTCTCGATCTCTGCCTGTCAAAGGTCACATCTCATACGTCTTGCCATGTGATGAAGAAACACAACCCATCAAGGCATAAGCATTTCATGAAACTGCCAAACCACACAAAACAACAATGGAACCATGTGGGTCACGATCAGGATATCAACCTGAACAAAGAGACAGGTTCAGTCAAATGACTAACAGATAGCATATACTGGGCCAATGAGTCGAAAGGGTGCGTCCATTTCTTTTACAGAATCTTTTGAGGAAGGCAAGAAAGTTTTTTTCTAGAGAACTAGGTCAAGCAAGCCATATGACTTGCCTAGTTCTGCCAAAGAAATGCCTTTTAAGGTTTTTGGTGCTGTTGTTTCTGCACTGTTTCTGTCTTGTAGATCCTGTGGATTCTGTGCATGTACTAAACTGTCAGAGTAAAAGTTGTACAAAACAATTGCTATCGTTGCTCAAGTTAAAATACTTGAGCACAAACGAGGTACAAGGGCAAAGAACAGATGAATGTGTCCTTAAATAAGAATAAATGTTGATTGACACATAAATTATGACACTTACCAATGTCATGATTGAAGCTTCCCTGACTGTTGTCAAATTCCTCGTGAACAATTACTTCAGTGACGTCAAATTTTTGTTCACTCATCGCATTCGTCTCATTGATTGCACTCTTCCCAAGGATGACAGATACTTTATTGCCATTAGTCTTCTGCCTGTGGAGAGACGATCGGTCAAAGTAACCAATCCCAACTAACTCACTCACTCAGTTGGTCAATAAATCTACTAAGCAAACAATCCATCAAGCAAACAATTAATCTACCCATCCATCAATGAAGTTTATCTGTAATCCTGAATACTTAATAAGCAAATATTAAAATTTTCATCTGCTTAGATCTCCACCTAAAATATGCTAAACTTACATGACTGACAAGGACAACAGATTCCAGTTAGTAGGTTTATATCTTTCCCTTGGCTTGTCTAACCAAGTGTGCTTTTAATTACCATGTTTTCTTGTTTGAATTATACTTGGAATAGTATATATTTTATGGTAATAAAAATGTAATCATTTATCATAATACTTTAAGATTTATTTGGACGCATTTTTTTGCAGCATAAGTCTTTGTAAGTCAACCAGTATTTGTTCTAAAAACAACATGATTGATATGAGAAAAGAAGAACACTTGGTTAGATATGTGGTTTTTGCACGGTTTATGTGTTGTCTACACTTTAGAGTCAAGTGTGGGTTTAAGAATGATCAAACTATGGCTGGTATCTAAGGACTGAGAGTGTTAAAGGAAAAATCTGGTGTGATTCAATCCATAGCCTTGTTGTTTGAGGTCACAGAATGCTGTCTAGAGGAAACAGAACAAGAAAATTGTTTAAAACATAGACTGGATAGCAAACCAACAGCTAACATTAATTAAATAATTAACATGAATTAACATTAAATGAATGGGGCATAAGAAAATGAAACTGAAAGTCAGTTTCTGTGCCCCGTTCAGTTAGTGTTAGCTGCTGATTCACTATTCGGTCTATGTTGTATCCAATTTTCTCGTTCTTTTTCCTACCAACAGCGTTCAGTGACCTGAACAACAGGACTATGGATTGATTCACACTTTCTTAATCAACAAGAATGTGCTCTGCTGAAGCAAATAATAAAAAATGCTTTTGATTTTCAGTTTAATCTGCATGAGCGATGCCAGGCTCTTACTTATTGGGGAAGCAGTGCGCTGCTGTGAGCACCCAGCAGGGGGCGATCAGGCTGCCCCCGCAGATAAAAGACATGTGGCGGGACGAGCTCTTCCAGTATATGGCCGCCATCCACGGCTGGGATTCCACAGGTGTTACAGATCCGCCCACAATCTTCATCAGCTTCGTCTGTCTGTCGCCACAGGTGAGCTCTGGAATGTTAAAGACAAACATACTTCACCTACAAACCCTGCGCGTGGAACGTCAGTGAGCCTCAGTCAATATGAGTGTGAAAAAACTGTGTGAAATGTTACCAACTGTGAATATTAAGTTTCGGTGGATGAGGTTGAGAAACAATATTTATTCCTTCATCAAATACACCCACAGTAACTTAGGCAATTAACTTAGGCAATTAATATAGCTGCAGTTAAACTGCCTGGATAAAACCGATCAAGATTTGGAAAGCCCATGTTAGCCATCTAGGATCAGCATCCAGTTGTTTAAAATGAACCCTTGATCCCACATAGCAAAACAGGATTCCAAGTTCGTCTCACTTTGATCCAGATTAAACATTTTGAAAAACTGGGCCCAGATGACTTTAAAGATCTTAAAAAAGCTCATAGCTCACCGGTGCTTGGTACAGAGGGTTTAGGAACACTTGGCCTTGCTGTGTTGAAAAGATGTTAGTTTAGTTACATTAGTTTAGACCATGGTTAAGATCACACAGAGAACTGATTATGAATGTTCTAAACAGTCCATTTTACTTAACTTTATCTAATAGGCTTAGGGCAACATCTACGTGGTAAACAGATTTGATTTAAACTGCTATTAAAATATTTAGATATATTCTTCCATGTATTAGATAGATGATAATGCACAAGAACATTGGGAAAGATGGTTGATTTCGTTACCTAAATTCAAAGAACTTACCAGTGTGCGGCCTGCTTGGTAGAGGTTGAACTGTTAGGTCTTCTGTGTGTAAAGAGATTTTCAGATGGGTTTCCAGGAAAGCAAAACACATAAGCAGTTTTTGTAACACTTTACTTGAGGGTGTTGATCTGAGAGTGTCATATACATAATAAACATGTCAACAACATTAATGACACTTTTTAATGTTCATGACTGTTGTCATTCAGTGTCATTTTGTTTTTTGTAATGTAAAGTTGACACTGAGACATGCAGACATTACAAAAACCAAATGACACTTAATAATTAATAATTAATGTTCATTATACATGTCCTGTCATGTTTGTTTCATGTCATGTCACTCTTATGTTGACACCCTCAAGTAAAGTGTTATTCTTTCTTTGTTACTGACTTTTGTAAGTCACTTTGGATAAATGCATAAGTGTAAAATGTAAAATGTAATTGCTATTGTTATTATCTTACCAGGCACTGTGACACAGGGCGGGATGTTGCAGTATTCTTTAACAACACCATACGCTGTTTGTACGTAACACCAAGGCTTACGACTGTAGTCAGGATTCCTGCATTGATAACAGACTTTTCACCGTCAGTGTCTGCAAAGTTTATTGTCAGCATCTTCTGCTCTAGTGTTTATCATTCAACATCATAAAATTCCACGCATGTCTATCATGTCTGAATTTCTTAGACTCTTGTTGCAATCATCTAATCAAGTGGGCATCAAGAAAACAAAACAAAACAAAACAAAACAAAAAAAGAGAACTTTTTACTCTGCCTTCTTTTGCTGACCTGCAGTAGTTCTGTTCTAATTTCGATGTCCAGCCATTTTCGACACTTTCATCTGAGTTCCACATTAGGCATTTCCGTCCAGATCTGGACCTTGATTCTGTGCCTCGATAGTAAAGCCCAATACCAGTGTAGC
Organism: Tenualosa thibaudeaui; assembly: GCA_027481765.1. Lineage (NCBI taxonomy): Eukaryota > Metazoa > Chordata > Actinopteri > Clupeiformes > Clupeidae > Tenualosa > Tenualosa thibaudeaui. Next base: position 6,025,066 of record JAIFZK010000002.1, read on the forward strand.
AGCTGGCCCGGTCAACAGGGAGGGAGGAGGCTAGGCAGGGCAAGGCAAATTCTATTTGTATAGTACATTTCATACCAAACAGCAGTTCAATGTGCTTCAAAGAATATTGAAGGCAAAGGCATAAGCAATCTTAATGCAAAATAAATAATGTCAAGAAAAATGTATATTTATAAAAATATTTTTAAAAATAACATTTGTAACATTTAACATTTAAACAATACAAAAAAATAAATATAACACAAAGAAGATTAAAAGACACAGAATCAGAAGATGGGTGTGGAAAGGGGGAGTGGGAGGACAGCAATAGAGTCAGGAGAGTCTCAAAAGACTCGCTAGAGAGTCCAAACAAGGTGTGAAAAATAAACACTAGGTTGTGTTTCAGCTCACTTTTTTCACAATTCATGCCTATGAAGCCCTCTGGACAGACACACCACAAATGTGTCCCCTGATAGGTAACAGGGCTGCCGCCATTGAAACAAAGTGAAGTGATGTCTGGCAGAAAACAACAAAGAAATGTTTAAAAACACTATACCTCCTGGACCCAACACACATATATGTACACACACACACACATACACACATATATATACACTGTATACAAACACACACACACATATATACACACATGCATAAACAAATGCAAACACACAAACCTGTGCTTGTATCACCAGCAGTAAATATGTAGACATTCTGCTTTTTCTCTCTTATAAGCCTCTGCAAAGAGTATCATTCTCTTTTTATTCTGGGTATCACAAATTCAGTTGCAGTAAACAAAGATCAGCTATAGGATGTTAATACTGAAGACAAAAGTTTTCCCTTACCGTTGAGGTTTGACTGACTAGACTCAGAGCTGCAATCAGACAGAATAACGTATCCATCCTTCTCCGCTAAGTTCAAACTTGAGCAGTCGGATTTGTTTAAACCTGCAGATGGAATGGGCAGATATTTATGTTGTATGAAGCTCAGGCATCTGCTTTGAATAGGACAAGCAGCTTTAGATCTTAGAGGCATGCCAGTTGTTTCAACCACCAGTGACTTGTGTGTGCATGTGTGTGTATGTTTTGGAGGATGGGGGCCATGCAGGGGTTGGATGTAATTGGGTATGTACGCGGAAATGAAGGCATACCAATGACCAATTCTCATAACTTAAGCAGAAGACTGACAGTAATAGTGCATAGTAGAACAGTAGCAGAACAACAGCACACTGTAACTGCAAACCTTAATATAGTTTAATATATTTACTGTTCACATATCATATTTCAGATTCATAACATTCACGCTGTGGACACAACCAGAGGAACTTCAGCACAAAACTACCAGCATCTGTGCAAACACTAAAAAGACAGGACCAACCAATATTTCTTTTGCTGAATTAATGCAACGCTTCAGTGGAGAGTGAGAGCCTACCTTTTCTGTAAGTTCCTGGAGAAATTCCTGCAGTGTATCTCTGCTGTAGGGTTGGGTAGGTTTGGACTCTGACTGTCAGAGTCCTTCAGTTATAAAGAGGAGGGAAGCTAAAGTGATCCATGGGAGGTGACAGATTGGCACATTTGGTGCTGTGCCAGGACACTGCCTGTGGGAAGCCCAACTGCAGCAGAAACCGGATCAATGAATCACATTGGTGATTCAGGGATGACCAAAATAACACCCCCGCACCCACAAAACATGCCGATGCCTGTTTTATTTATTTAGTCTAAGCAACTTATCTGGAAACTCTCCAGAACTTAAAAATACCAATGCACATGCATCAGTAAAAAACTCAACTCAGATGTGTTCAAACTAAATGCATTTGGAGTTTCAATTCCATACATTTCAACAAATGGTTTACCAGATATTATTTTAATTTCCACATTTAAAAAGGTGATGTTATTGATACATGGAATTTGCTTTTCTAAATGTTCAAGGGAGGAAGACACAATTGTTCTATATTTAGGTTTCATAAAACTATTATTCCCCAATTCTAGCTTGCGTAACAATGTGTTGGTGTGCTTAGGGAACACAAAGTTTCTAAATCTGTTTTCTCGTAAAAATGTTGTAATTTGGAATGGCACTTTGTTTTACATACACCGGAAAGTTGTTAAAGGCAAGTAAATATAACTTAATAGCATTTTTTAGGTTAATATGTTCCCTCAGCCTGACTTCGTCAGCCACATAGCCATGGTGGTTCAGAATTACGTCCACAGCAACCACTAGTAAAATGTGAGACATACTGTTCGAACGCAATACATTCATTTCCTATAGTGCTGTTCAAACAACAGACTCTTTACAAGATTAGGGACAGTGCAGACAAACATGGTTTAGATGTGGGTGGGCAAAATCAGTCAAGGGGAGAGAGAGAGAGAGAGAGGGAAAGAACAGACAGAGTGTGCAGTACCAGGTACAAAAAATGAACAACAGGAGCCAGGAAACTAAAAACATTACTTTTAAATTCATAATGCAGAAGTGGAGGTGGTCTGATTTTTAAGTAATCAAGTCGGGGGGCTGTGGGGAGGGGGCAGGATAAAGTGCATATAAAGTGACTGGGGAGAGGGGTTGTGGCTGAGGTCTGTGTATTCTGGTAAACAACAAATAATGCACTGTAAAACGGATACATTCAGTTTCTTTAACGGACTCCGTTCCATAAACACACAAGACCAGACAGAATAGTAGTCAGGTAGTCAGTTTTAGGCGACTGGACTTTGAATGAAAGGTGAAATGTCTTCAAGCTCCAAAAGGAAGTCCAGCTGCCTAAAACTTATGACCACAAAGACCTGGATGAATGAGAATCTATACAGGCAGATGTAAAATGGATAGCTGCAGTCCCTGATCATAGTTGGCCAACTCACATTCAAGTTGGTTTGGATGCGGTCCCAGGACAATCTAGTATCTTTCTTCTATTGTAGTAGTAATAATAATAATAATAATAATAATTGTTTCATGTGAGGACAGTAGCAGTTAAATTGATCGGTTAAAATAATGACAAAACATTAGCAATCTTTCACGTTACTGTTTGTTCACACCAAGAGCAACTAAAGTTGTAAAATCATCAGAAGTAATTCACTTTATATGGACAACAGTGACAAAAGTGAGAAGCGACTAAAAGCGACTACAGAAGTTAAAAAACTTTATGCAAATTAGTCATCACCCGTCAGCTGTAAATTAAATGTCAATAAGCACATCATGAGCAATTAGAGCAACAAGAGCGAACACAGGTATTTAGCAGCTATTTTTTATGAGCGACAAAAGCTATTTTACAGCTTTCGTAGCTCTTAGTGTGGACGCATGGTTAATCTTTAGGTCTATTTTTCCATTTGTAATATTTTTTCCCCTTGTAGCCTAATTTGCACACGAATGAGCACTGCTAAACATCCCTGTAGATGAAAGAAGCAACGTTTGTACATATTGTACACTCCCTTCCATATTCCATGCATGATATGCCCATAAAATAGCTTTTCAGTAATGCGCAACTGACAACCAGTTTGTCCTGGTTATTTGCATAATTGCGCAAGTTCATCTCTTATTTAGACAATGTGCATCTCGTTCAAAACACACTCTTATGGAAATAGTAATGACAGCTTGCGTCAGTCTTGGAAGTACAGCGCACCATCTGCATGACAGGGTCCAGAGTGGCTGTCTCCGCATGCTTGCCAACCACTCAGTTAGAAAATATGTCTTGGCAGGAGAAATATTCTGTGCTGCTGTTTCTGTCTTCTAACACGTATAATTACATTAAATTAGTCTCACACGTAGAGTCACGTCAGCATGTTTCTAAATGAGGCAAATTCGATGCAATTTTTCACAGGTTGCTTAAATGCCATAATAACCAAAGACTGTACGTGAATTCAATGAATTGGAAGTTGGAATTTGTTGGAATCTGTGTGTATTTGTGAAATAGGGGTAGCATGCATGTGATGCACATACTGTACAATTACACATGCTAATAAAGCTGTAGAGTTGCTAAAATGGGTCTTCCTGTCGTTTAAAGTCGCAACGTGTCATAATTAATATGCATGAAGCTGATCAGTCTTCAACATGTTTTTGTTGCTCTAGTTGGCCAAATGTTCACGGTCATCACGTTTGTCACTTTAGTAGCTCTTAGTGTGGAGGCTTATGTACACATACAGTATGTGGATTGAAATGCCTGTAGTATTCACATCAGACTAGTCTTCCTTTCCACATATACACAGAGGATATCTGACTGATCTGCAATGAAATCCCAGGCAGGCTAATGTCACCTAGTACCTCCACTCGTTCTCTGCAAAAAGTGAAATGACATGAAAGACTCTGGTCTACCAGGCTATTGAAATCTCCCTTGAGGGGATTGAAACATCAGATTAAGACTGCTCTATCATCATTGCCAAATCTGTGATTCTCATGCAATCCAGTTCAGTTAATCCATTTTAAATCAACAGGCACACTTGAATGCACTGATTAGAAATGAAACTTAATCTACCCCCAGGCAACAGTAAATAAAACCCTGTCTGGAAAATTTGTCAAAATATGCACACAGGAAATTTCTTTCTGCATGTAAACAAAAAATGTTTGTGTTCGTGTTCAGGAGAGCACCGAGGCATGTCACCTTGCAGTCTGAACCTTAAAATTTTGTTGTAGCAGTTAACATCACACAGTACATTACTCAGAACACACTCAGTTTTACTCCATCTGGAAATGGCCTATATAGTACCAATAATCTACCGAGATAGAGCAGAACAGTGCCGGTCCATTGAACAATAGTGATGTACAGCTCAGATTACTATCCTGTTCTCAATGTTGAAAGCAGGACTACTGAAAGATGAAAGACAAAGAACACCCCTGAAACCATTCATCTGCTAAGTAGAGACAATCCAATGGTAATCCATACATACTAATCCAACAGTTTCTTCATTTTTTTCAGGGAAGATTTGACATGTAAACTGAAATTCAACAGTCAAATACATAACAAAAGTTTGACAAAGAAAAGACATGACCTACCCAATGTTGACTTGCAAAATAAATGAAAGAAATTAAGAGCTGCTGAGGGCACCCATTCTACCAGTCTCTGCTGTCTGTCCTTACATCGGTTTACAAAAACTAAAAACCTAAAAAAACTTCAAACAACACAAAACAGAAAAAAAACATTCTCTGTGTGTGTGTGTGTGTGTTAAAAAAGGGGGGAAATACTGTTAAAGTGTATAGTGTTGATGTACAGTGCATCTTTAAAGAACCATTACTGAATTATACCAATTCAACTACAAGCTTGAAAAACTTTATTTGCCCACGTTCACTGATGATTTTGCCCCTTCATGTGCAACTGTAAATACTGGCGCCCCCATCTGGACTTTGGCAACACAGGCCTTAGTGCCATAGTTACTGTGCACACCCTTAACACTTACTTGTTTAATATTCTGATTTAAAATGCATTTAAAAAGCATTAACTGCATTGTGAAAACTGAGGACTGTTATTGGAAGAAAATGAAACTGATTTAATATGTAAACAAATAAAATCTCAAAAACAAGCTTAACATTTGAATTCTGAATAATTGTTCGAAGTCAATAGTTATTGCTCTTGAACTCTTAGACGAATATTTTTCCAATTACACTGCTATTTACATTTCAAATTTAAGTGTTTGTATCCCTGAGTAATTCAGGAATTTTTCTGCGGGTATTCTCTCTCAGGAAGTAAACAGCGAAGAGAAGCATGGAGAAGATTCCAATGAAGAATGCAGTGGGAACTACAGATGGTAGAACTCTTGCAGGAAACGCTCCATACACATAAACACTGAAGGTGGTGCGGAGTGAACAGAAACTGGAGAAACGAGCAAAGAAGAGCCATGACACACTCCCTGTTTTCTAATCAAGGACGTTTTCAAAACCTCTATATGAAGTACAACCCTAGAGCTACACTGGATACATTACAGGAGCGTCAGGTTACAGTCGCATCTGCCGTAAGAATTAGCTTCCATTACAATCAGTGGAACAGGCTACACAACAGTGCAGCCAACATTCTAAAAAAAGGCCCTTTTCACACGTATCTACATATTTTAATAAACCAATATTTTTTTATCCATTTTTTTTATTGCATGTACACCTATCGTGTGGAATCCAAAAAATACAGCATTTTGAAAAATCTCCACCTTGGAGGCCATTTTCAAAATTATCCGTTTGAGGTGGCTAAAACTCTGTAAACAGGGCCTAAATGTAAACTAAATTATTCTGACGTGATTTCCTGTACCTGGTGTAGCCCTAGGCTAAGAAGAAGCAAATATATAAGTAAATTATACAGCACATACCTGTAATGTGGGTCCACAACTGTAGCTGTAAACACATACATGCCATTGTAGTTGTTAAACACAATTTTGTTCCTTGAATCCTGGTTCAGTACTTGATACTCAGCTTCTGGATCAGTTAAAGGAGGCCCATCATAATCTTTACAGCTTTTGTAGTTCTGGGAAAAAAGAAAGCAAGGTCAATTTAAAACACAAAAAGTCCACCACTTGTTAGTAATATCTTTGTTCCACAACTGTGAATTACACTTCTCGTCCATGCAGTGTAGATGTTTGGGATAAACTGATTGGCCAGCATGGAAATCCAGTCCTGAGGTTGAGACACACATTTTGCCTTCTTTGCCGTTTGCAAGTACTTATAATTGTGCATCCCGTATTTCTCAAACATCACAAAGTCGGCCTTCACAACCTCCAAAAAAGTATCCCCATCCCAGCTGAAAAGGCAGATAGCAGTCAGACAAAACAAATGGTTTATGGAGTGTTCATGCAGCATGTATCTTAGTTTGGTTACTATGCAACATCACAAAACAATTGTTACTTACAGTTCTAAAGTTGGCCTCCATGGCATATCATAATATACCAGCAGAGGGCAGAGATAGTCCATATAACTGTACACAATTTCCAGATCTTCAACAGCCATATTGGGTCTGAATTGTAGCCCTGGATCATAGACCTCCCTGCAAACAAAAATACATATTTTTTTAATTTCAGTCTCTTAGTGAAATTGATTATGTAATGACAAGAATATGTATAATAATCCCTTTGTCAAGGCAAACCGTACTTTGGGATGATGTAAGTGAAGTCATCTTGAAGCTGTTCTGGGGTAAATCTCCCCCTTGTGCAGGCTGTGTGGTTCCTACATTTCATGCAAGATATGACATGAAGATTGTAACATTGTGGAAGAGACAAAGTCAAGATCAAAACACACAAATCTCATATGGGTAGAATCTGGCAGAGTTAAGCATTGATTGTATATGATACAGATAGCCAACAAATAACAGTGGGATACAAAGACTTAAAAGAAAATGACTGAAATAATTTCACTAAATGTTTTTTCAAAATAAGTGTTTTGTGATTTTTTGAAAAATAAATAAACAAATAAAACAATGGAAAATCTAGACTGACTTGACCTGTTGGCCTTACAAAACTGACATTGGCATGAGCTACATTTAACATAAACACACTCAAAATTTATTTGTGTTTATGTAAACTTTTAGAAAATCCCTTCATTTGTACAGTTCGTAAGCTGCCATTGTGTTTACGTCTCAATTCTCTCTGGGTAAAAATCTGTTTGAGTCGAAGACTACGGCAAAATGACTACTTCTGCTTTTCAACCTTTGCCGTTTTACGCAACCTGAGGGCACCGTAATTCAGGAGGACAATGCGCAAGCCAGTACTCAAAGTTTCTATGAAAATGAAGGTAATGAGACAAGTGTGGAAACAAGAGTACAGTAACAGCTTAGTGTGAGAGGCCTGAGCGGCCAGCTCACAAGAAGGGATGTGGATTGAGAAGTGGAGGTGGTAAGGATTCACAGGAGAGGTGTTGCTGGCCCAAAAGTGAAGGGTATTTATTTCCCAAAACCACACTAATAAACAAAAACACTTGCACCTAACAAAATAACCAAAATTCAGTTTCAGTCAACACAGTTACAAAGCAGTACAAATGGCTCACTGTACCTACTCTACCTCTTCACCAGGAGAGTAACAGGTCACCCAGCTAAACCCCCTGAGGCACTGAACTACCCCCCATTATATGCACTGCCGCATTGGTGCAAATTGGCCCATCAATAATACTCTCATTAATACTCAATGCTATTTACTACAGAGTGAATCATTGAGTATTAATGAGAGTATTATTGATTATTAATAAGAGTATTATTGATTATTGAGTATCAATAAGAACCTGGATCAATAAGCATTACGATAAAATCCAAACAATTACAATCCCCCGTAATAAAAGGTTTGTTCTATGGTAGTATGTTGGCAAAATCACGGTAACAACTCATGTTACCAAATAATAGCTCAATAATTACTGAATCATTTCTAAACAATAACCAACCATTTGTTGTGGTAACAAGGAATTACTTACTTACTTACTATGGTGAGATTTGATGGTAAGACTTACAATGTAACAATGGTATGATCCACTATGAATTTCCAATAATTACCTATGTGTGTTCATGGAAATTACACAGAATCAAAATAAAATGTATTATGGCCTGTTTCAATTCAATTACAGCATAACAGCTATTTAAAAATGACAATGCATCAATCTTGCATGGATCTTAAAGGTGACATAGAATGGATTAATGGAGCATTGTACCTTGTTCTCTGATGTAAAAATATTATGTATTCAACTTTCATTATAAATATAACAATATTTAGGCTGGGTATTGAAATGGTTTGTTTTTGTTGAATGCCGCTCTCTTTGGCAACTACAACTGAACTATAATTGATTCGAACTCCTCAGACACGTATCCTTCCGCCTATGAGTTTGAAGCAATACAAGTAATGACGGAAGTCACACTTTGCAATGATTTTTGTGTCAACGTATCAGTGTGATAATGTGACAAGTGTGTGCTATGTTTTGTGCACTAGGCACAAACTGCAACAGGACAATTGATAAATGGTCCTGTTCTAAATGGTTCAGCTGCCGTGACATTACTGTTGCAATGTGTTTTTTTCATTTGTAGACATTGGCTACAAACTGTTATGCCTACAGCCTCATCAGTCCATCAGAAATATGAGACAAAACACCAGATTTCAGTCACAGTTTGGACAGTTCAGTTTGGACAGGTGCACACTGCAGATGCTTACACACGAACATAATCTTTGCTGCAAATTTGTGGACACAATAAATGTAGCCTACATCTTTATTTGAAAAACAAGTCATTTCCTAGATATTTATATTTATAAATAATGAATATATAAACATTTCCTAGATATTTATATTTATAACCTTGAATTTTTACAGAAATGGCCATTTTTGTATGCAGGACATATTTTGTCCCTTATCTCAAGAATGACTGCACAACAAATAGTCATATTATATTAGATTAGATAATTCATCTGACTACCTCGAAAGACAATTTGCAAGGAGTTTCTGTGTCTGTCAGGTTGATAGTGGAATGCTGTTCTTTCCAATTGTAGGCAGTGGCCCCCCAGTGGTGCTTACTGGTGGAAGTTTTGAAATACATATGTAAACAAATACCATGCATTATGTAAACACAGGTTACCTCATAACTCGTATATGCTTTCCTGGTGGGCACCCAATGATGATATAAGCTGTCTGAGAATAAAATGAGAAACAGAGAATGAAAGTGATTAAAATTGTTCTAGAATCTGTATGAATACCATTAGTAGTTAAATACACTAACTAGTTCAGACAGTAGACAACAAACTATCCATAGCATGTTAAGCATTTTAGAGAAAATTTTGAAACGTACTTAAGATATGCTGAATCCTACTACCCCTGTTTCTAAGTTTAATTTTGAGTTTTAAGCCTGCCAGTTAGAACAAAGGACTCACATAACATGCTTTTGAAATGTTTTTGAAGCACATGTAAATTAGCACAATTAATGACATAACACCAAATTTACATATTTACACAAAACATTTCATAAAACATGTAACACTTATGCTTTCTCTCTCTCACACACACAATAATATCAAGGTAAGTTTCATGGAGATAAGTTAAATGCACCCCTCTCTCTCTCATAGATATAATTACCTGAGGATTAAGCTCATTGCAAGATACTTCTCTTTCCATCAAGTCTATACTAATGGTAGCAAGGACTTCACCTTCACTGAAATGAGATGAGAACTGAAATGTGACATATCTGTAACTATTTTTCTGACTGATCATTCACGCTTATCATATTGAATTTGAGTCTGTTTTAACATTCTCTAATCCACACTGGTTCTACAGAGAAGACTAATACATTCTGCCTAGAACTGATGAGGACACTGCTGAGAGTAGAGCTTTCAGGCACATTCATAAAACTTTACATGAACCCCTAAACATATTCATAAACACTTCATAAAGCATGACTTATACCGAAAGACCAAATGACATATCCATGACACAATCTTCTGATGTCCATTTATATTTTATAAAACTGAAAATATGAACACTGTGAAAATTACATAGCTTGGTCCTTTCCTCATTAGGAACATTTTCTGTTAACATGAGTGTGTCAGCAATCCACGTTTCAGAAATGAGCTAGCTAGTTTGCTATTACTGGCAAAGTTTTAAAGCAACACCAAGGAATTTTTGCCATGAGTTTTGCTCTCAGGGTTCTCCCACAGTATGAATGCATTATAGATTGTTACCAATGTCGCATTGTTATACTACAAGTTGTTAAATACACATTTGGTGGTTTTGGTAGTCATTCTTCACAAACAAGGGTAGCTTACAAACTTTCGCAAATTACAAGATTTCCTAGTTGAGCAAGCAAAGCTGCTTAGTGCTGTTCTAGGCACTAGAGGGCCGCATTCATCCTGTTCAGAGTTGATGCAGCACCGAAACTTGGAAACATTATTTTAGGGTTCAAAAAGTTCCTAAAAAGACAGCTATGGTGATTTTTTAGAGTAGATAATACAATTCGATTAATTACAGATAAAAAAAATTAATGATGACTCAGAAGTTAGTACTAAAGAAGAAGGGCCATTTATTGTCATTGTCATTTATTGCCAATATTTGTAGTTGGCTGAAAAAATAAAACCAAGAAAGAAGATTTATGTAGAGGAGAATAGCCTTACAGGGTATTACATAGTAATTTAACTTAGAGCATGAATATTGCGTCATCCATTTATGAATTTATTATTATTCATTTCTGTCCAGTTTAGTTAATAAATTACTCCCTCAGACATCAAGGAAAGTGCTAAAGTTTCCTGCTCCGACTTCTAAAGACACATGCAAAAATTTGTCTATTTTACTGGCTTCTTTGATGGCTAAATGATGCATTATAGTGTGAAGGAAAGTATTGTACATGATGACATCGGTGAAGAAAAAAAAAGAAAAAGAAATTATGATCCCTACACAATCGTTTATTACCTTGTCAGCATAGCAATAGCAACATAGCTATTATCATTGGTTCCTATTCTTTGGTTTAAACAAATCCACACGTACTGGCGAGAATTTAGGATTGGTGTAAGCTACAAAAAAATCAACCACTATAGAAGGAGCTCCGTAGTAGGAAAAAAAAATCACAAAAGATACCTTAACTGACTGATTCTTTAGCTTATTTTGTTTATTGTATATTATTATTGAAGCATGTGGCATATGCTGTCACTCATTAGTCTGTTAGTCAAAATAAAAATATTAAGTCAAAATTTAGTCAAAATTAAAACCATTCTTACAATACATATGTTGATGGCAGTGTAATCCCAACCTCCTAAAACAGAAAAGACAAAACAAATGTGTTTGCCACATATAAGCTCATGGCATTCTGCTGATGAAATGTAGAACCCATTTCCAAAAAATGCTGGGACACTGTATAAAATGTAAGCAACAACAAAATAATATACAACCCATAGTTTATATGATTTCTATGCAAATAGAACATATAACATGTTGAAACAGGACTTGCTAGCTGGAAGTTGCGAGTTTTGAGATTAATTGAGATACAGAATGTGTACCACTAACGTCAAATATTACATTTCAGCATAATTTGACGGTACAAAGGCTACATTTTCACATTATTACCAAATTGTGCCGAAATTCATACCTTACACAGTCCAAAAATGTGTTTGAGAATATGTATTCATGTCAGCACTATGCTAGCTGTCATTTTATAGATCTCTAATGCTGATAAGGGGTTTCACCGTGATAAACTAACATCTGCAAAACGGATCAACTGTTTTTTGTAGCTTAGAAAAATGCGAATAATCTGAATGTCGAGGGCTACTGCCATTTTGGGGAACTGAAGTAACAATACTGTTAACTTACAGACGAGAGATATGACGGCCATAAATCAAATGCTGACAGCTAGCATCTACATGTGACATTAGCAACTTTGCTTGCCACCACAGCAAACAGTACCAGGCCATTCATTAAATCTTACATGGTCCTGATATATCCATGTTATACCCATGTCTCATGTAGTCCACCATTATGGGTATTCCTGTCATTAGATCTGCAGACTGCAGTTCACTTTAGCTAACACATGTATTTGGCTACACTGCTACTAGCTAGCTAAGGTAAAAGGTTGGTAGAAAGTATGTTGAGTCCACAGCCGTAATATGTAAAATAGCTGCGCCACAAACAAAAGGACAAACAGTGTCACAATTCTATATCAAGACTAAGCATAAGAATACTAAGACTACAAGACTAAGAATAGCTCTTGCAGACAAGGTAGTGGGCTCAAAGAGAGTTTAATAATTAAAGGTATGCTAATGACTGAGTTCAGGGCCACAAAGCAACACAGCTTACATGGGCTGACATGTCATAAAAAGAACAGACCCTTGTTGACATTCAGTAGAGAGATTTGATCGCTTGCTTGAGGTATTTAAGTTAAGACTGGATCAGCCCCTGATTGACAAGGCCTCCCTCTGTTCACTGACTGGACATGTTAAAATGCCTCCCAAGACAACAAGCTCAAATCCAGACTTGACTTTAACAGTTACCCCTATTTATTCAAACCAGAATATACAGAGGAGGACTAACAAGAAGAAAAACAATGCAGAGAGAGAGAGAGATCTAAAGCAGGTGGAGATGGCAAGCACACAATTATTTTTTTAAGGTAAGACTACAGCTTACATGTACAGTGTCACAACTTTTTTTTTTTTTGGAAACAGGTTTTTAAATTTTAGAAGAAATAAAAACTTCACAATCTTTATATACTGCTTACCATTTTAAATGTCTTATAACCCTCTGGAGTTACCCCATCATCCACAATCACATCTTCAGTTTGTACGATGTCACTTGTTGAAATCACCTAGCAATGCAAATTAATTTTACCAATGTAGTATCATATTTAAAACATATACTAATTCTTTCTATGTTTACACTGATTCAACAAAACTTTACCACAGGAAAGAATGGACATAAAGGAGTTGGGACATAGACCAAAGTCAGCTTGACTGAGACTCCATGGTCAATGTAGAAAACCGTCCCTTTGAAATCACCTGAAAATCGCTCTACCTACGAGTACATACAGCAACATTAAAGGGAGCCAGCACTGACAGATAAAATGTAAGGCAACAAATAACAGGGCCCGTATTTAAAGGAGCTATATGTAAGACTTTTAGGTTAAAATATCAAAAAATGGAAAGTGTTCAACAAGACCTTACACAAGTAATGAATTAAGTTTAATGTCTTTCTGAACACAATGGCTAGACACTGTACTTAAAGAAGACATAGAATGGTTGAACCAGGCAGGAACCTAAAAATGTTCAATCAATAAACAGAGGGCTCTGGCATACCCAATAGTGAGATCTAGAGATTACAGAAAGTATCTGTCCACGAGGAAGAAAACGTACCCCAATTGAAGGACAAATTTAGAGGTGGAACCACCCACAAATATAATGTTTAATATAATAAAACATTTCAGCCTGCAAGCAAAGGTTTTAGATTTGAAATGAAAGAAAACGAGAACACAGACAATTCTTTTTTTTTCTTTTGCTTCAACTGTTTTCAAAACAGCATTTTTGTTTGGCTTTTTTCTTCTTTGCTTGAGTAATAAAGACACAAATTTAGCTCCATACTTGTCTGATATATAAATTAGGGCCCATAAAATCAACAATCAGTCATCTGAATGTTTTGATTAGAATGATAAATACTTTTACTTACAGGGCAAGATATTACTGGGAAGGATGTTTGAGTTAACTGCTGCTGCACTCCAATAGGTTCAAGTAAGAAACTTACTTTGTATTGTGCATGGTCTATTAATGGTTTCACCATTACAAGGTCCCAATACTCATCAAACAACATGGCCATGTCAAAAGCCATGGAATTGATGATGTTTAATGAAAACTGTTGAGAAGTATGCAAGCTGAAAGTTAATGGTACACAACACATAGTAAGACGGATTAAGGATAATAAGGATTGTCCACAACTTTATACTTACTTTTACAGCAGCTGCTTTCAAGCCAAGCCGGCCATAATACACTCCTCCATCACTGGTGACAACAGCTATGACTCCATTTCCAGCTGTAGAGAAGAAAAATCTGGTGTAAATTAATTCATAGCCCTGTTGTTTGAGGTCACCGAGTGCTGTTTGTCCAAAACAAAACTAAACAAACAAGAACAGACCAAGCAGCATACTGTTAACTGAATGGGACAGAATGTTTACTGAATGGAGCATAAAGTACTGAAAGTACTGATACACTGATTTCATGTTTTCACCTTCATAAATGCTAAATACAAAATGCTGTTAAGTTAAGAGTTAACATAGCGTAAGTTAACATACCCGCTGTGACGGACCAAACAGCAATGCCAGGCGGTGGTACAGCACTGTTGTCTTTTCCAATTTCAAGCACAGGCACTATGACACGACCTGCAAATACACAACTTCAAAAATAACCATAAACCATGAACAGCAGTTGCAGCGTTTATTTTCAATGTGTATGTTTTTCGTTAACAGCCAAGCTAGTTTACCATCATTTGGAGAGTACAAAAGCATATGTGGTGACCAAATGATCATGTGACCCCTCATTCCTGGCACCTGGATGACTTCGATGCTCTCCACACTGTCCTGAAGTGGAAAGCTTTCTGACACTTGAGAGCTAGTTTCTGTTTCACGGATATAGAACTGCACACAAAAACAAGGATGTCACCTGTTTAGTTCCCAGGACTGGGCTATTGTTTTTTTGCTTTTTTTAAAACAGACACCAGTCTGGGTTTAAACAGACCAGTAAGCCACGGCCGCCCTAAGCAACTTACCATGTTATTTTGATCTGCTACTAGAGCCACTATTTTGGATACCGTTATATATGCGCCAATCAAAAATTCCTGTAATCACAAAAACAGCTTTCATATATGGTATTTCAAATATGTAATGTATAATTCAATAATAATAACAATAATAATCAGTCTAACCCATTTATGAGTTGCTAGATTATACGGACTATAAGTCATTCCCGCATTGGTGGACAAGTACACTTGTTGATATTTAACATCACTTGCCGCATCATAAAGAAGAACAGCATAAGAAAAAACCTGTGAATACAAGAGAATTAAAGTCCCTTTTTTGTGAAAACGTCATTTGACAAAGTCAATGCTGTTACATATACTGGCATGCGGACAGATCACCAATTACCTTGCATTTCTCATCCACAGTTTCCAAACAGCATTGCAGTACTGAGACTTCAGTCACATACTGAGTAACTCCTTCATAAAACATAAATTTACAACTGAAACCTTTGTAAAATCATGTGATGTATCTGAAGATTAGCACAGAATTAAAACTAAGAGGTATGTCAAGAATACAATGTTAGTCATAAAAACCTTGAGCAATTATCCATGAATTTGCAGAAGGTGAGTACACGAAAGGCAGGCCATCAATCACAAATACAATGCTCAGCGAAAGACCATTTATGTACTGAGCTGATGTGACTCTACCGTATACCAGTTGCTGAAAAAAAGACGGACACAATTGTATTGTTTTCTTAGGCACATTGTCACGACAGGCAGCTATGAAAGGGGATGTGTGAGCCCATATCCCTATTCTTTGAGGCTGCCTAGTGGCCAAGTGCTGTTGATAGGTACAAGATCAACAGTATTTGGTACAACGTAGGCTTAACTGATGAGGGCAGCAGGGTTTCTGTATTTGGTTTTTGCAGCAAATTCTGTTCTCTTTTAGTCAAAGCACTTTGATGCCACCTGATAGGATATCATCTTTGGGGGTACCTATCTGCTGAACCCTCTTCAATCAATGCTCTTAGGCCACCCATCTTACAATCAGAACTGGAGATAAAATCTATCTGGCCCTCTCATTACGAATGACAGAGCAGCTTTTTGCATGTTTCATTGCCTAAGCCCGTGGGAGAGCTTTGTCGAAACAGTGTCTGGTGCATTGGCTGGTTGAGGCTATAGGCTTGGCATACGAAGTGGCCAGGGGACAACCGCCAGAGGGCTTGAGAGCCCATCCGACTAGGACTGTGGTTGCATCATGGGCCATATGGAAAGATGGCCCTGTCAACAGTGTTTGACTTTGTGTTAATGTTCCACTCAGGTCGAACTGGTTTGTGGGCCTCTGGGAGAACATGAGACACCACCTCAATCTGCCTCTGCCTCTATTACGAAACAAGTGTGAAAGAGGAAGATTGACATGCATATGCCTGCATTATACAGCTCAAGAGTGGACGTTGTAGCGCATGAGTGCACAGCCTTTTTATACAATGTCTATGGATGGAAATCTAGCAATTGTATATATGTGCAAATAAAGCAATTTCCACTCACTTTGGTCTCATTATTTGCATCAAATGTTTGCATCTATTTCCCTCATGCGAATCGACTTTATATTCACAGTAGGCAACTGATGCATTTCTTATTCACATGACTGACATGCTAGTGACTCAGGAATGGTGTGAGTAACTGGCAAACTCACCTTTATTCCATCATAGAATATAGGGGAAGCTGCATCCTGAAATAAACTATCTGTATGAGCTACGAAACTCCTGAAATGTAAAATAAAACATGTACAGTCTATATAACCAAAAACTTAATGAAAAGGTTCAAGAAAGTAGAATACATCTCACCCCATCCAAAGAGCTGTCTGGATGTTACACTGATTCCTAATAATTACAGCTTGGTCCTTGTAATAACGCAAATACTAAAAGATGACAGATGTTGTATATAATCACTCATTTTATTTAGAAGTAATGTTGATGCTTCAAGAATGATACTTACTAGGTACCCCAGTCTTGGTGAAATTTGTGGTTCTACTTCAGATGCCTTTTCAGGTAAAGCAAATTTATCTAAGTAGAAACTAAATTAAAATGTTAAAAAACATGAGCATAATAATTTGTACTAGAGCATAACATAATAGTTACAGACAGACAGATGGGAATACAGCACAGTGCAGATCAACATTAGAACAACTTACAATCTATTTATCTATCTATAAATCCAAGGAATGTTTATGAGTGTGCCTGTCTGTTGGGTGTCTGTATGAGTGTGCCTGTCTGTTGGGTGGGAATCAAGAATCAGGAATTAAGTAGAAACGAGAATCAAATGTTTCAATTCACATTACCAATTCTGACATGGTTTTCAGACCATTATAAATGTGTCTTTCAGATACAAAATTGAAATGGATAACATACATGTTTTTCTGATTCTAATAAGCTGCTATTGTCACCTTAGTGGTATAGGCTATATTATTGGCCAATGTGCTGATACTGCAGACCTGTGTAGAGTACCTTCTAAACAGTAAGGAATTGAAAAAAGAACTGATAAAGAAATTTACCGATAAGCAGAATCGACAATAGGGATTGATACTAATAAAATCCTAGCAATTCCCACCCCTAGTTCCATGTATCTATCTGACAGTTGGAGTGACAGTGATAAAGCCTATCACTGATAATAAAGTCATGCATAGCCATTAGCTGACTAGCCTTTTTTCGCTAACCTGTAGTTTGCGGGCTTAACTTCTGCTTACGTAACATTAGCTAATTATTGGTAACACAATGCAATATCATAGCTAACAACGTGACATTAACCAACAAGCTTATCATAGTTACCTGTAAGCCACATTTGAGCATATGAATGCCGTTGACAAAAATATAATTGTACGATGCATTGTTGATTTGACAGCTAAGCAAGACAACCGTCTTCATCAGTAGAATGGTCAAAGATTCCAAAAAATTCCGACCAACAGCGCGAAAATCTCTAGGAATGAACTATCCTATCACATTGCCTGAATGTTTTTTTTAAACAGAATAATGTACTAATAAAACCATAAAATACTGTAACTGGTTAAAAGCCATAACAAGACTTAAAAAAGATAAGAAATAAAATAATCGGATTAAAAAATAATTAGCCTCTGATAAATCAGGAGAAAGCAACTCGGAAACGAACGTTTGTCTTCATTTGAGTAGGTGGTAGTTGAATAATATCAGTATACTAGATGAATGTTTTTCTTCACTTTCCATTCAGTAATCCTATTAAACCATCTACTAGCCTATACGTTTTTAAATAACTTGTCTTGCTCAGTTACAGTTACAACCAGTTAAAGTTACTTGGCAAAGAATTGATCAATCTGACTGGCAATAGATGTGTATTTCTGTGCAAAATGCTGTCCCATGTTCAGTTCTGCAATCATATATTGGCTTGATTAATGTGTGTGTGTGTGTGTGTGTGGTATGATCAGAGATGTGACACCAATTCAACATCATTTCTTACATTTATTGATACTGTATTAATATCAACACCAGACTGAGCTTTAATAAATACAGTAGTGTCTTTATACAAAAAAAGGCAAAAACTTAATAACATCATAAGTTCCCATGGTGTACAATGAAAGCACAAGGCTGAGATGAGCATGGAAATGTGCAAGGAGAAGGCTGGGCAGTTGCTAGTGGTCACTGATTGGAACTTAAGCCGAGGTGTCAAAAAGCCTTTCGATCATATCCTCCACATCTTCTGACTTATACTTGTGGTACTTCTCAGGATTTTTTGTGAAAGAGATGTTGGCATATCTATTCGGGCAGAAAAAAAGCATTAGGCTTACATTGACCCAGTGGTTCTCCGACTTTTTTTCTGTCATCCCCCACTTAAAGCCCTACGTGTTCCCCATCACCCCTGCAAAATCATAATGACATTATGACATTGACTAGTTAAAGGAAAAAAACAGAGTCAGCTAGTGCATATCCCTGTTCTTTGAAGCTGCCAAGTGCTTTCGGTTGGTATGAATGGTATAAATTGGTTATTATATTGGTTTTCACTGATTGATCTTATCTACTACATGGTTGCTGGACCTCCACTACAGAGTTATTTTAAAATCTCACCTCTGTAGGAAGGCCTTGTAGGTCTCAGATACCACTCTCTTTTGTGCCTGACGGATGAAGTCCCGCTGGTCTTTGTCGGGGATGGCCCAGCCCTTTTGAATCTTACATAGCTCCTCCAGGCCATCGTTGAAACCCTGTTATATCAAAGAATGAGATGGCGGTTTATTGTGATTGCATAATTGCTAAGGTTATGACATGAATGGGCGAAACAGGTGAATTTCAATACCTCACAGAACAAGCTTTCAGAAAATAGCTTTTAATTTTTCTTCAAAAATACAATTGTTGAGGATTAGGGTTTGACACACACACACACACACTTAAAGACATAGTGTAAATAACTTGCCTTGAACTTGTCTTTGATCACCTGTCGTTCTTTATCTTTCAACTGGTGAGGGAAAACAATGCTATTGTTTAGTTCATACCATACTGTTGTGTTTCCAGACGTCATTGATATGACAAAATTAATTCTATTAAGCAGTGTGTACCTTGGTGCCAGGTTGAAATGCTGGCATATTCCGATCAATAAGGTGCTCAGTGACTTTGGACCAGCTAACAGACAAAACAGAGAGGATACATTGTGGGGTCAGTTTTATGAAATGCTGATACAACAATGTTCTTCAGTACATAAGCTATAAGAAACCTAACTAATAGAGAGAGAAAACAACAGGACTTCTACCTGCGCTGGTACACTTGGATCTGTTGTTGTATCAGTTCCCTGTAAGAGCTCTCAACCTTCTTATTAGTCACAGCCACCAACTGAATCAGTTCTGACCTGGTGAAGATCAGATTATTGATGATTACTAAGGATTTCTGTGTATACAGTTCATTTTGATTGAAGGGATGTAAAAGTCAGGAATGAAACTGAAAAGAAATAAATTCCCCAAATCTTGGAATATTTTTGGTGACTACGAGAGTATTTACACTGATTGTTGTGGCTGTATCAAAGAGCATGATGCTTTTTGCTTACTTCTCCAGGGACTTGAGGATGTAGTTATAATTGTTGTGAAGGAATATGGCACTAAGGGCTTGGTCCTCATATACTTTGGATTTACTGAGTAGGTTCAGCTGGAGGTTACCCAGAACTTTACCTGAAATAAGCACAGATTATTGTTGCTGGTTGATTGAAGTGAAAAAGAAAGATAGACTTATGGCTATGGTCTGAATGGTTTCGCTCCAGAAACCTAGTTGATGTGTACTTACATATGTATGTACTGAGGAGTCGTCTACTGAATTCGGAGCTGTAACTGCTGGCAGAGGAGCTGGTCTCTAAAAGTAACAAAAAGTGTAAAGTGTGTTAGTAGTACATTAAACTTCTACCAAGTCTTTTTGGACATGCAGCAAATACATCTATCTTGTAATTAAGTTATTTACAATTATTACAGTTATTTACTCCACACAAACTAAAAGTTAATTAGAACAACCATAGTAAATGGCAGTTGAACTTGCCAGCAACAATGGAATTAGCTGTTACTAGCGATAGCCACCATTGTTTTGTAAGAAAAGAAAGTATTACACCCAGACAGATAGGGGTGTCAATCAACGTTGAATCAACCTCTGCCGCTTCAACCATACCACGTTGAATTGACGCTGAAACCGGACAGCAATTTGCCCATACTGTTCCAGGTCCATTGAATGGGCCTTTGATATCTGGGGCCGCAACTTAGCCAGTTTCTTTAAAACCGAGCTGCCCGCTTTTGTATGTTTATTAAACGCATGCCTGTTTCTTATAGGCATGAGTTGCATTCTGGTGACAAGCGAGATAACAGCCTTCGAGGTGAACTTGGTGTAGGCAACTCCACCCCACATTCTGCATCATGGAGTTCTTTGCCTCTGCCCTAATTCCGTATAGCTGCACACCTCGCCTGCAGTTATCCCTTATCGTCACCCGAAGAAATGGAATTCTGTTTTCTGACTGGCTGACAGTGTGTGTTCTGCATTTCTGCACAACGCACACCTATGAAGTAGATCTAGTAGAAAATGTTTTAAAATTGGGTTTTCCAAAGTCATCAAAAATTATGAAATAAGCATTTTACTACTTTACTCTGCTAAAGACCTTCATTCATTACATCCCTAAGGACTTAACACTGTTTTTGGATTGATCACAATTAGAATAAAATGAGTTTTGAAGTGCCACATGGAGTTGACAGTTGACAGTTTTTTACGTGTTACCTGTTACCTGTTTCTTTACATGGTTTATAAGCTAAGATCTGTATTTATACATCTATTCATAAAAAAAAGACTAAAAAAATGTTGCTAGGTATAATTAATTTGTCCCAACAACGCCCCTGCAGGATAAGGATGGCCTGTGAGGCAGAGAGGGTTAAAGGAGCCACTATGACATTACCAACCATCCAACGTTCGCTGAATCCCAATATCCCAATGGAGCCCAAAAAAGTGTCAGAGTAACCACAAGTGTTGCTAATGGCAGCCAATAAGATTCTGATTCAGTGTGGCAGAATCAGATCCTTATTGGATGTCATTAAAACCACCTGTGCTTACCCTGACACTCTGACACACAGTGACAGAAAAGCTGCCATGATGCAGCTGAAAAAGCTGCCATGACGCAGCTGAAATTTGTAAGGGGTAAATAATTAATGAAATTAATTTACCTATGTTTGTTACATCAGTTCAGACACATGCTATTTAAAAATGGCCAAACACTGCCTAAAGACTGGTCTGGGTTTTCCCAGGCTATAAGGTGCCATTTCCTGCCCTGACTGAAGTTAAGCCTGGGTGCTTGCTTACCTCGGGGGTCTAAAGGTATATTGTAAGTGTCCCCGAGTACTACAGGGCAGAGGCGAAGCAGAAAGAGAAGAAGAGAAAAGAGAGAGAGAGAGACAAAGGAGAACGAGAGAAAGAAAAGGAGAGAAGCAAAGTGCAAAAAGGTTAGAAAAGTTTTGTTAGTGCAGAGTAAGCATTCAAATCACAGCCCCGTCACAAAAACAATACGGGTGGGAGCGTAGCAGCTTTGAAGTGGGGGAAAATGCATAAGACAGACAGACAGACAAGCAGTAAAAAGTGATAAGAAGAGGTATGCATCATATTAGCCTGCATAAGATAGCCAGCAAGCAGACAGACAGACAGATAGACAGACAAGCAGTAGAAAGTGATAAGAAGAGGTATGCATCATGTTAGCCTGGTGCACCAAACGCTTTCACATTGTTTCAACTTGTGCAGTGTCGGGAATCCCTCACCTGGCGTACATTTCCTTCCTCGTGGGCAGATACCTTCTGTGAACTTTAAAAATAATGGGCATGCCAGAGCCCTTTGTTCGCTGATTGCCCAGCCATTTTTTCCCAGAGGAAACCTAAGCTAATGGAGAGATCCCTGACTGTGCTGTTGCAAAATGTGATATCGAGCAGAAGCACTAGGTGGCGCTAGCCTGGCTAACATCATGTAACCAAAGGGGAGGAAAGCTAAGAGAAAGTTAGTGAGAGTGAAAGGGAAAGATCAGAATAGATAAGAGGGAATCCAGAATCCAGATAAGAGGGAATACATGCAGGGAGACACAATTATGATTGTGGAAGAACCCATCAAATGAGCGATGCCACAATACCACAATGTGAAATAGGAATTCATTATATTTTCTCCTGCAGATTACAGATAGTAAAAGGGCATGGAATTAACAACCAACAGGATGAGTCTCTGTCAGTACCAAAAGGGATGGAACAACTTAGGCCCAAAAAAGCAAATTATTGTAATAACTGACATTTGTACAACAAAATGCATTCATGGAAATATAACATTAAACACAAACTTTAACAAGTAAGAATTAATCTGATACATAACACCATGGTATTTTATGCATGGTATTTTAACAAAAAATCAAATCCTCATCTCAGTTTGTGCAAACTGAATGTAAACTTAGAAAAGCAATTATGGAAAAGTGTCCTCTAAAAGGTAATTAAGGTGGGGGCATTTTTTTTTTCATTTTTATTTTTTATTATTACCTTGAGAGGCCAACATGGCTCCAGCGGTCTCCTGGAAGTCCAGCAACTGCTGCAGGAAGAGGATGGCCTGTGTGGCAGGGACAGGGTTAGAAGAGGCAACTTGACATTACCAACCAACATGGCTGTTCCTAAACTGTGGCACAGCTCTTTTTTTTCTTTTTTTTTTTTTTAAAAAAAGGGTCTAAAGTGATTTGACTGTAAAAACAACCTGGTGAAAATGCAAAATTAGCAGGTGCGTTGTGTGGTGTGTCTACAGGAAATGCTGAAAAAAAGTCTTAGTGTATCATCAGCATACCGTGCCAAGTCTATGGAATCATCATTAAGTGTTAAAAGTTGCCTTTATGTCACAACATATAAAAACATGCTTGTTGTACCATAAGGTCAGAACTGTGAAAAATCTGTGACTTTTCTGGGAATTCTATCACACCAGATGTCTTTGTCTCTATGCTGGCATTACTGTGATCATATTCTGAAAACCAAAGAGAGATGTGAAGTGCTCAAAGATGCTTACATTGCTTGTCAACTCATGAACTGTTCCGTCCTTAGGCATGTTGTATTCCTTATCAGGGTTATTCTAAAGGAAGCAAGTCACACAAAACATCTTTGCAAACCATGAATTCTTCATTTTGATTAAAATATAATACACAGATCTTTCTCTGGTTTCGGGCCTTCAGCTAATGTGAACATGAATGTGAAAGCAGTGCTCTAACCTTGATGCTGTCCGCAAACTCCTCTAGAGCTTTGGCTCCAATGGTTTCCATGGATGTGATGAGCGTGGGGAGCTTGTTCTTAGTGCTAGCAGCAGTGCCCTAAGTGGGAGTTTCAAGTTGACTGATATTTAGCAGATGCTAATCTCTCCGAAGCAGATTCACAACAACAAGTCGTCGAATGGACAGTCAGTGATGTCTGACATTGCAACAACTCATCCGCACATTTTACCACCAGTTTATACTGTACCTCCACAACTGTCTGTGAAACATCTTACATGGTGTAAGAAAGAACGTGTGTCATCGAGTTATCTATTTCCTCAGTTATCTATTTCTTCAGAGCCAAAATCCAATGCATTTTTGAATTAGAATTAGAACAATAATAACCAAATTCTAACAGAATCTATCAATAATGACCAAATCATTGTTAAATTATTATTTTTTTTTTCCTCAACAAACCATTCATCTGAGTGGTTCACATTCACATTTATATTGTGTATTGTACTTAGCTGACACTATTTGTCCCTACCTGCAGTGTAGAGTCAAAGTCCGGCTTGGTCTGCTTTAGATGCTTCAGTATGGGGAAGATGGTGAGGACAGTAGAATAATCGTGACGCAGGATGGCCCGGCGTGCGGCCGACACGATGTTGTCACCCTCCAACATCAGGTTATCCAGAGCCTCCTGTCAAGAGAAATCAAAGCCATCATATTGCAAGACATGCAACACTTCAGTCATCATGCAGCCACCAAATACTGTATATCAAGATACTCTGAATATACAGGTAGGTGTCAAAAAATTGAATATTGTCAATCAAGGATTTTAATAGAGAAATGTCGACCATCTGAAAAATATGCTCATGTTTGCACTAAATACTTGGTTGTGCCTCCCTTTGCCCAATTTTCTGAGATACTGAATTTGGGGTTTTCATTGGCTGTAAGCCAATCATCTAAATTAACACAAATAATTGCTTGAAATATTTCACTGTGTAAATGAATATCTACAATATACAAGACTGCTGTAATGTCATACAGTAGGAACCCGGCCCAAATCACACACAGAAATGAAACACATAATACAGGAACCACACAGAAGGCACCAACTTCTTTCTGCAATACACAGTGTGTACAGTGTGCACACACACCCTTTTCCTGAGACTTCTAAAAATCATAGATGACAAAGTCTCATTTGACATCAGACTTCATTTCATGTTTACATTACTAACTCATTGCATCTTGCGATATGTCATTCTTTTTGCAAGTATCAGTCTCCTTCTCTGCATGTTAGTCGGTTGTGTCGCATGGTGTTAAATTAGCAATATGTTTTACCCAGCTAATTAAATTAGCATTAGTTCATGCTGTTAGAATGAACACATTGTGCACATACCATTTTTAAAGTACATTAGAGAGTGTACAGGATAATGATTAGTCACCAATAAACGAACACAGCCACTGACTGATTTCCATGATGTCACAAGCCTAACCTGAATGAGCGAGTCGAAGGTCTTCTTCTGGTGGTGTTCTGGAATGATCTCTGAGAGCAGAGCATACTCGCTCTGAGCCAGTTTGACGAAGGCACTGATGCAGTGGATGTAGGAGTCAATCTCGATGTCAAGAACGTCGTCCTTCCCTGATGGACACACCACAAATGGGAGCCATGAGCACAAAGACCTCAGTTGGGGTCTATATTAAAAGAGAAATCTGGCGTAAATCAATCCATAGCCCTGTTATTAAAGGCCACTGAATACCATCTTCAGGAAAAAGAACAGAGCAATCCAGTACAATGTAGACCGAACAGCAAATCAGCAGCTAATGTTGACTGAATGGGGCATAGGAAAATGAAACTGAAAGTGAGTTTCTGTGACCCATTCAGTTAGTGTTAGTGCCAGTTCGCTAATCGGACTATGTTGTATCAAATTTTCTCATTATTTTTCCTACAAACAGCACTACGTCACCTCGAATAACCGGGCTACATTGATCCACATTGAATTTCATTGAAATGTTTCACATTTAAATTCAACTGTACTACTAGTGAGAACCTGACCACATGACAATGTCGAGTCCTATGCCCGTCCTTAATGAGACATCTGCATCTTTTTTGCCCACTCTTTTGATTTTATCTCTTTTCAGGAGAAAATTATGCAATTAATGTTTAATTTAAACTATGCATTTTTAATAATCTGTAGAATAATGTAACAAAATTTTTACTAACGTCAAGAGTTTTACTTTATCATTATTTGTAACACAGGAAGCTTTCACAGCAATTCATACCATACACAGTGTAGAGACATGCATATATTCTATATGCAGTATGTATTATTTTGTGTGTGACCGTTATAATGCCCTAGACTCCCTTAGGTACCTCTGCTCTCTGCCTGTGATGCCCTGTCGCATACTCACCTGCACTTGCCATGTGCTTCTCATTCAGGGCATCGTTCAGGTGTTTGGCCCGCAAGTCATAATCGTGACCTACTCGGCAGTGTGGGGGGGGGATAGAGTGCGGGGGTTAGGGGAAGGAAGTAGGGGAGAGTCACATGACCCCAAGGTTACTTCCTGTTGGGCTAGGAGCTGAGCCTGTGACGAGTATGCTGACCTGGAAGCGGCTGACTGACACTCAAGAGCACCGACCACCAAAGCCCAGAGCTTATAAGGAAACACAGGAGACCCAAAGGGTGCGCTGTGTGTGTGTGTGTGTGTTTAGACCATATGTGGACTGAGTTTGTGACTGTGTTAACGAAAGGGGAGTGGCACAGTAACAGCCCTACTTTTGAGGAATATGTGGGAGAGCCAACTATCCCAGCAGCTTTTGGAATTTTACTGATGATTTTGTGACCAATTACGCTAGTACAAAAACCTAGTTTAAGTGCACTGGCAGCCAAATTAGCTTATAAATATTCTTAGATTTATAATATTTGGTGTTATGTATATAATATATACAGATACACTATAATACACAGTAGGACATCAAAAAGCTGCATTGATACATGAGCTGTTGTTTTCAAGAGACTATAAAAACAGCAGCCCAAGTCAAACCAGATGAACACAGTTTCCTAGTGTTACAGAAGAAAGACAGAAAACCACATGGACAGAGGATAAACACAACACTTTTTTTTTTCTGGCAAGTGAATGTGGGGGAGCGAAGAAAGAGGAGGAGTGTGCTTTTACCTTCCAGAGGGGTGAGGTTAGCGCCCCCTTTTTTGCCATCCAGCCCATGCTGAGAGTACTGTTTCAGAAGGTTCTGAGCCTTGCGAATGGTCCCTGCTCCCACCAAGAGAGCCGCAGAGAGAGAGGGAAGCAAGCAAGAAAGAGAAGTGGAAGGAAGGGAGGGAGGGATGTGGGGTGGGGGGTGTCCCAGTGTGCACAGAGGAAAAAAATAGAGGGAAGAAAAACAGACAAGGAGGGAGAGAATAAAGGAAAAGGTGGAAATCTAGGAGGTGAGTGCTGAAAACCATGGCATCCCACAATCCCTTGCACCCATCACACATCCCCAGCGAGGGGGAGAGAAAAATGCTGAGTGTAAAAGTGTGTGTGTGGAAACCATAGCCTTGCACCACGACACAAGAACAAACAAACAACACCTCTATTGCAGGCACAGAGGACTACTGCAGCTACTGTACATACACCATGGTGCATATTCACAGGCTCAGTGGAGAGAGAGCATATGGGTTAATCAATAGACACATTATAGAGCCGTCACAGTCCAGCTCACATACAGCAACAGTTCTGTTAATAGAGATACCATACATACATACATACATACATACATACATACATACATACATACATACATACTGTCAGCAGCAAGGTTAACATCACAGTATATGAGTGGATATGTTACATGACAATGAGTTTACATCCGAAGTCTCTATATTCTACAAACACAAAGAAGGTGCAGCATCACAGCGGCAAGACATAACATTGAGTACAGCATTACAGTGGCAATGTGATTTGGTTAGTAGCAATTAAGCATGTTCCAGAATTAGCTATTGACGAATGAAAGCAAAAGGTTTACAGATTAAGAATGTTGAAATGAATGGAAAATGTTGTGGCAAAGTGGACAAAGGAATAGGATGACCAAATTCAGGGATATAAAAGCCTTCAAATTAGAGACAACTTCTAGGATTTTTATTCTACTAGTATACTTCTTCTAATTCTGATAAATAACATTTGTGGCCGATTGCTGTTTTTTTTTCTCATCTATAACGTAAAAAAACTGATTTTATGAGGTAGATAAACCTGTGTTGCAGTATTCACATTCAAGAACAGTGACTTTTGATGTCTCCAAAAATTAACAGTAGTCTTCAGGTGTTATACTGTGTGTTCTACAGCTTGAACTACTCTTCGTAATCCTAATTAATTAATTAATAAGGGCAAGACACAGTAGGCCACAGAAGAGAGTGTAAGCATTAGCTAAGCAATGCACAACAAATGACACAAATGAAATAGTTTTTATTTAAATATTTTTCTATCTATTCAGTTAATTTCACTATAAGCCTCTGCACTAGTAGTAATAAACTTGACCAGGACAAAGAGGACTGCATCTACAAAAACACTATAGAAATCCATATGATTCAACAATTTTGTAAAACACGTCTACCGCCTGTTGGCATGGGACACACTTGCTCACAAAGCGTGGTATGATGACTACCATGAGTTGGGGGTTGCAATGCAGATGGTTTGGTTAAAGGAGAGCAAGCAATGGGCAGTGGCACACTAAAGCCATCATCTTTACCTGGGATGTAGACTGCCATCACCACAATTCCCATGGGAATTGAGAAACAAGAGGAAAGTAAGGAGGGGTTAGTCAGAATCACAGGGAGGACCCAACTGCATCATGGGTACACTGGCAGAACAGTAGGACAGTCAGTCGGTAGATTGTGGGTGGGATGAAAAGGGAAGGGAGACTTTGCGGTGGATGTGGAAGGAGAGGAGGAGGGAGAGAGGAGGCTGGAGGAATTCAGTGGAATTTCTGTGGGCCGTATTGTCAAATACACCGCAAAATTGCTTTTTTGTCATTTTGGTACATCATATTCACAAATATGCGTGAATGTGCCAAATATTGCTTTGCGGCATATTCTGACAATGTGTGGATTTGCCAATGAGCAAATTTGTAAAAAGATGTGAGAGAGATCCAATGATTACTCGGCAACACTTTATTTGAAGGTTTCTACATCAGAGTGACACGAGCCTGTCATTAGCATGACATAACACGTATCATTTTCAACAGCATTGACACTTTTTTTCATGTTTGAGTCATTCGGCTTTTGTAATGTAAAGTTTATATTGTTTGGGGTTCAGACATTACAAAAACCGAATGACACTTCATGACAACAGCCATAAACATTAATGAAGTGTCACTCATGTTCATGATATGTGTCATGTCATGCTAACGACAGGCTCATGTCACTCTTATGTGGACACCTTCAAATAAAGTGTTACGAAATACTCTTTTGCAATATGTGTTTGGGGATACAGATTTAACCAAAGTTAAGAAAATAATGTGTAATTCCACAGAAAGTGGATTTTGCCACATCCATAATTCCAATAAAATGCCATGGTTTCTTTCATTAAGTTCTACAGCCAAAAATAATAAATACTCAAAGTTATGGATGTGACAAAAAAGTTTGCTTTCCGTGGAATTACCTTAAAAGAGAAGACAACTCCAAATGATCTTGTATGAAAGAGAAAGAAAGAGAGAAAGAAAGAAAAGGCAAATTTGACATTACCTGACTTTATCAAGGTGGCTGCAGTCGACTGCAATGCATTCTGGGTTGAAAATGCCAAAAGTAACCAGATCGGATGGGAATATGAAAGGGCTTTCAACCCAGAATGCATCGCTGGCTGCAGTCAGCTGCAGTCGGCTTAATAAAGTCAGGTAATGTTGAATTCGTCAAAAAGAAAAAAAGAAAGAAACAGGGAATGAAATCTACAACAAACACTTTTCCTCTGTGGGACTGACCTGGTCGTTTGGGGGCCTTCTTGGTGGGCGTATCTTTGCGTTTGGTCTGCACCGCCGGCGAGTAGAGGATGCCTGAGGAGGCACTGCTTTTGCGGAAATGCTCCTTTAGGCCCTTGATGGAGCGGTCCAGCTGGTTGGAACGTATCTGGAAGTACACGTTCATGAAGTCTGCCCAGGCAGTGGGGAGAAGAGATGATGGAGCAGAGAACCGCAAATCAGTTCAGGGAATGGACCAGTGAATAGCCAATGAAAAGGCATGATGGCCGGGAAGATGACACTTATCCAAATCAAAATCTCAAAAAGAAGTCCACCGATAATGATGAAACTGATCACTTTAAAAATTATAATAACAATGGATGAAGGTACATATGACTTATGAACAAAGATACACTGAATGATGACTTAGTGATACATTTGTCCTGTAGATGATTAGATGCTTTCACTTATTTGTTATTCATCCCAGAATGCAAAAATATGAAATCATAATCCTCACAAAGTTAAACAATACAGAAGCACACACGAGTGATGTGTAAATAAGTTAGTTTGGTAGTTTATTATTTAACAAATAGACAGGTTCCTTCATCATGATTTACCATACAAGATAGTCGAGCTGTAGAAACGCATGCATGACGAGGGCCTCCGTTTCTCTGAGCTCCTGTGCCTGTTAACTGGTGTGGGGCCTCTCTTGGTCCTTGATGTCCCTCTCATCCTCACTCTATGCATTCTCTGTCCCTGCCCTATTCCCCCCACAGTTTCAAAAGACATGAACAACATGACCTCAAGCCCTGACACTTCAAAACACTGAACTGAACTGAACTGAACTCCTGTTTGGCTGGCTTGCAAAGTAGGCACTAGACATTCAGGGAAGTCATGGACCAAGAATGCGGACAAAAAAAAAGAATAAGTAAGGGATAATGTATTGTCCGCTGGTCATCATAGGAAAATATTTCATGACAGGACGAACAGGACCCTGATGCCAAAGGTGGCAATACATTATCCAGCTTATTACACAGCTACTTGCCAAATCGACGACAGAAAATTTCACACAAACATTTTGTGGATTCCGTGGATAAACAAATAGTTTAACAAATAGTTAGCAATGGAGTTTGAACTTTACACATTCTTTCGAACGCAGCTGATCTCCTTTCACTTTCAACGAAGTTCCATTGTGATAAGTGAATGATCTCTACTTGCAGAATGATATGCAGATGTGAATCTGAAGAAAAAACCTGTTGCCATTGACAGCCATCCTTATACTTTTGCAGCGGTGAAATAACAGCAGAAATAACTGACCTCTGAAGATTGGGAAGGCTCATTCAAAGTGAATGGAACCTCCCGCAGCATTCTAGAGAGCCGTATAATAAATAATAAGAAACAGAAAGGGAGGAGTGTCACATCAAAAGACAGGAAGATGGGAAGTTGGTGGGGGATGGGGGATGAGGGATTGGGGAGGCAGACATAGAAAGAAGACACACAAAGAGATAGAGAGGAACACAAGGGGTATACCACTACACACTGGTGAAAGGGGATACACAATGTTTCAAAGCATAGTCACTAACATTAGACCAGCTACAGAGCTCAAGGCCAGAGCACAGCATAGACACTGACAGAGTAAAGGTGAAGTACATGCTTGCATGCGTGTGAGTGTGTGAGTGTGTGTGTGTGTGTATTTGTATGGGAGTTGGGATGTGCATGTGTGTGTGTCTCTGTGTGTGTGTATGTGTATGTGTGTGTGTGTGTGTGTGTGTGTGTGTATGTGTGTGTGTATGTGTATGTGTGTGTGTGTGTGTGTGTGCATGCATGCATGACCATGTATGGTGGTTTGTGTGTGCACTTGCATGTGTGTGTCTGGCTTACCCTGGTTCCGCCCGTACTCCACCAGCCAGCCAGAGATGATGATAATGTCCTGCAGCACAGCCTCGGGCAGGTGTTCCAGCGTCACCTCCTCCTGGATCTCCAGCTCCTCATCCACGCCAATGGCGTCCAGGATGAGGATGGGGGGCACTGGCTTGCTGTAGCGCGTCAACAAGCTGCGAAACTCAGCCTCCAGGCTCTCCTTTCCCTTCTCAAATCTGGCTTTCTGCACAACAGTAAGGAAGGGGAGAATAACACAGAGAGATGGGAAAGAGGAGACAGAGGAAGAGAAAGTGAACTTCAGCAGGAAAAGACAAAAAAAGTAAAAGAACAACAGGCAGTAGTGTGAAGTCATGGGTGTAGTAATGAGTATGTATAAAACAGCCAGTAGTGAGTGTGTGTAAAACTGTGTGTGTGTAGCAGTCTCTGTGTGTGAGAGACACAAAACTTAGCCACAACAAATATATATAATAGAAATAATTGCTAGATGCAATAGTAAAGGTAATGAAATATAATACAAATAATTGCTAGATGCAATGGTAAAGCTAATGAAAGGGGATGCAGTACCACTAAGTTGAGCTCTGGGCTGTCGGGATTGTTGTCCTGGAAATACTCCACTGCTTTCTGGATCTTTGCAATGCAAGCCAGGTATTCATCCAGCCGTCCTGTGGGTCTTTAGTAAACACCACTGAGAGTTACAAACAACATAAAATATTGAAAAAACATCTTCATAATCAACTAAATGATCAAAAAATATAAAAATTTAAGGGTTCAATGATGCAATTTTTTTTCAAAAATTATATTTTAAATCTTCAGGCAAGGCCATCTAAAAGGATGACGTAAAGGATGATGCATATACATTGTGGTTTTTTTTCCCCCCTGACAATCAACAACACGAGCCATTACTCACCCTTCTCTAATAATTTTGTCTGTGTCCTTGGCTACATGGTAGTAGCTGATAACGTGATCCATGCATGAGAGCGTCTTATCCACATTCTCTTGCAGTCTCTGAAGGTTCTCTGTCTGCTTGTGCACGGGGATGATGGAGTTCTCCAGCTGCATCAGACGGCTCTCAAACGATGATAGAATGGACACCTGACAGCACACAGCATCAGCAGCAAAGCTTTTAGTATGAAAACCAGCCTTTATGTTACAGCTACATCCATGATACAAGATTCTCATTGTTTCAGGAACAAAAACGACATTGACCACCAAGTTTAGCCCAATGCATCCGCACACAACGGAGCTTTAACAAAGGCACATCAAACATAGTTGGGCACACAGTGATGTCACATCGGAGATGTATCCTAGCATCAAGCATTGTGTATTGTGTAAAATGCATAGAAAACTGCTTACCATCCCTTTTGTTAACTGGTCACTCTTCTCCAAATTCTCACGAATAAATGCCAGCGTTTCTTGTTCCTTTGATGAAGATAAACGTTTACGTATGAATGCAGCTGCTGTGCTGATATCGCATAACCTCATTCATAAAGTTCGTAGTGCTAGTAGTGCATCATCGACTCAACCTACTCGTATAAATGTATTTATTACAAATCATTAATTGAAGCACAGAAGCACAACTGTTGTGTGCTGTAAGGGACTTTGAGGAGTGGCCTACTCCCTACTCCGCACTGTACCAATAACATGAACCGCCACCAAACATAAAAACAGCAACATGTAACATCTGGATCATTCGATCGGAAACAGAAATGTATCCAGTCGCGAAGCAGAAATATTAGCTCATCGCGTAATGCAACATTAGTAGCATTTCTCAGGCCACTGGGCAGTCATGGGACCAGTGACATTGTATAATGATTTGGACCTTCTCTTCCTGTGTACCAACCTGCTTTAGTTTCTCCTCAATCTCCCGCTTCCTAGCGGACGCATCCTCAGTCGGGATCATCCTGGATGTTTTTGGGGTGACTGACGACTGGGTGCGAATGCTTACATGTATTTGTAATTATAAATACCCAATAATTTTCCCGGACTAATGTAAACACCAGTCAGTAGTTGGGTCGACTTTGATTTCCTGCACACTTCCGTTTCCTTTTAGCTACGGCAGAGGAAGGAGGCCATTTTGGTTGTGGCAGGGACGTACCATCCAAGATCTTTTATCTGTTGACTAGAACAGTGCCAAATTTCCTACTTTCCCCTCCCCCTTTCTTAAATTGGCGAGAAGTACTTCAAAGCGGAGAACGATTCAATTCTTTTGAAAGACACTTCGCTTGTCTGAGATGTAGGCAAAATCTTTCAATACACGAGCCACAAGACACTTCATACAACATCTGGGAATGAGCAGTAGTAGGAAAACAGAGTGACACCAAACTTTTTTTTTCTCAGAAATTCTTTATTTGTATTACCACAAAATGTTTTTACATGATGTTTTATAAATAAATATTTACAAATACACTCTTGCCATCATACAGCTAAACCATTGTACAATATACTATACAATGAAGTTTTTTTCTGTACAAAAACTTACGTTAGTGTGTGAGGGGCAAAACACCAAACAAATGAATATAAACGACAATAAAAAAATAAAACAATCAAACCAAGTGGAAAACCAGAGGCCGAGGACATAACCTGTGACTGACCCAGCTAAATGTTCAAAGTATATAAGAAAGACGTTCCCAATGGCTTCATTCTTAAAGCCAAGTCAAAGTGATACTCTTCTAGGAGGGCATACTACTTGCTCTGGATTAACTTCTTAGGGTTAGTCACTAAGTCATGTACTTAACATACGCCTACTGTAGTCCTAATCAAAAACAATTTGTACAGAGAGAGAAATACAGAAATGTCTTGATCTCTACTGATGAAGTTCAAATTTCATTTCCAATGAAAGTCAGTAACCATAGAGGCGCTTGGTTCATCATGCATATTTATCGCTCACAGTCAAATGCAAGAATGAGTTGGTGGAATTACCATACATTTGGTAAAAAGAAGTAAGCCTCCAGCCATGGTGACCAAGCAATATAACAAGAAAAAAACAACTTTGGGTTAATGTTGTCAACATTTCTAAATATCTTGAGATTTGGAGGAAACACATTCACTCTCAGTCTTCAGAATCTAAAACAGCCACTCTCCCATAAGGCATAACCTCTTTACGATTCTTCCTGGTTGGACATTGCCTGCATGAAAAGACAGACAATCAGATATGAAAGTACAGTCAAGGGGCAAAAAGAAGACTCACAGTCTGACTTTGTCTTTTTGTTAAAAAGAAATATCATCATATAAATAAATAAAAAAATAATAAATAAATAAATAAAACCCTTTTTCTACAGATTTCAGTCACAGATTTCAGATTTACACTGATCACTAACTAAACAAAATTAGGAGCATAGGTTCAGCAGTCATCAACACTCACCTGTTTCAGGAACTGCCGCCCAAAGTAACTGGTGGCCATGTTCTTCAGGTTTGTCCTGGTGCCCACTTTACAGCGCACATAGCCGTACATGTTAGCGCCCTGGAGAACCACTCCCATGATGACCACAGCCTAGGTTTGAATGTCAATGACTCAAGGTGAGGTTTACACACTGAGACACAAAACTACAGCGACCATTACAGACATTCTTTTGTGCGTCATAGCTTGCCATGATGCATAATGATAAGAATATGGAACTTTGGAATGTCTGGTGATTTTATCATAATGATTCCATTTTACTGCAATATTCTGATGATTGATCCATTCATGCATGACAGAGCCAGTTATTAAGCCAAATGGCAATCAGACTTGGTTGGAAAATTCTGGTCCTTATACTGACTGTCTAAATGGGGTGAGATATTCTGGAGAGTAATTTACTTAGCTTAATTTAATTTATATTAAATGCTATCATACCAGCCACTTGATCTTGAAGGAGAAGAGGGAGCTGAAAGCAAAGATGACCCAGATGATTGGGCATATGACCAGGCCAAGCCAGAAGATCCGAGACTCTGAGTCTGTAGCCTGCCTCCCACCCTGATGTAAAGGATGACGAGACTTTTTGTAATACAATACACTGACACTATTTTTCATGCAGAAGCCTTTACCATGACAATTTTTTCCTCTACATGTAGTATATATTTTTAAAACAGAGCAAGAACACACACATAATTCAATTTGTACAATTTCCTAACTACCTTTCTAGATTCAAACACCCAATGGCTTTTCCCGTCATCATCCACCTGATTCCACCATCGCAGTCCCACCATCAGACGACCACTGATGTTCTGTGTGACAGAAAACAAGCAAAGGTTGCACGTCACATAATGAATGCAAGAAGAGCATCTATTTCATTAATGGTGTGCACACACCAAGCCAAAGAAAAAAAACATTGAGCAGTATGTGGAGCTCTATCTATACCAAAGATCACTGAATACCTGGTAAAGAGAGCATACATACATAGAGCAACATAAATGTCACAATGGTAGCAAATGTGAATATAAACTTTTCAATGACCTTCTGTATCGTATAGCGTATGGGGGTCACCCCCCTACCCTTTGCGAAAATAGAACAAGGAACTTAATGAACGTTTGTGCCTCTCGCTCAGCTTGTACCCTTTCGGCCGATACCGGCTGACCACTGCCTGCTCATTTGCGACCAATTCAACATACCGGATCGGCACCAGACCTGTCAGCAGCAGCAATGGACAGTCAGTATCAGTCACTTCTCTGAATACGTCCTGGTGTGCATACACACTAGATACATATACAGGATATTTAGGTCTGTCTAAAATATTGACAGACTACTACTCTGGCCAAAGACCTATAGCTTAGAAGTAACCCTGTAGAAGCCTGTACATTCTCTACCAATGGAAATAAAGAGTTTTGTTACAAGTCTGCTCCTGGGAAAAAATGTGAAAACAAATGTAATGTCTAGGTGTAGTACTTGTTTATGAGAGACATGGAGGAGCGAGGGCCTCCGCACAGCGGCTTCAACATTAATTTGAATTTGACAATTTGGTTTGCCCCCGCACACTGATGGCACTCAATCATAATCAACAGACGCCGACAGCCAAGTTTGATGCTGTTGTTTGGTGCTGGGTTGCATTGAAAAACAAAAGAATCTAAATGAATAGGCGAAGTGCGGCACACTTTTTCAGAGTCAGGGAGCGCAGACAGTCCCTCACCTTGACAGTCCAGAAGTCACAACAGAGCAGCAGGATGATGGACACCATGGGGGCAATGAAGCTACTGCTGAGCAGCTCACACAACAGGTAGACGAGGATGGCGCTGACGCGGAAGAACAGGTGGAAGAACGATGCCACCGGATGCCTGTGGCAGAGACATGTTAAAATACACACATAAGCATCATCTGCATGCCCCTTATAGAGCTTTCTGGTAATATGATGAAAAAAATAAGATAATCTATAGATATTATTATCTAATCCATGACTGATTCATCAATTCATCAGTGAATAAACAGAGAGAAAATTGTCTGCTCTGGTCTTAAGAAGACAGAGATCCTTCATCCTTGACATTATCTGAGCACTGATAAAACTTCTTTGATAATCATTTTAAAGTGCCGGACAGAAATTTACATATTAATGGTCACAGTTTAGATGACACTGCATACTCTTCTAAGAGTGAATGTTAGTTGTAGTGGTATAAGCACCATACCCAACCCCCCCGCCACGCCACACACACACACACACACACACACACAGATCTATCACCAGTTGACAATCACTGACTTGATTTTGGACTTTGATTTCCGTCCTGCATCCTCCTCTGCATCAAAAAGGGAGACATCATCACTTGAATCCTGGAATAAATATAAGAGTATTCAACAATATTTTTATATTGGCAAAGCTTTCCTATTTCCACCCACACCATATTACAAATTATATTCAACAGCTGTCAGGAAACTGTCTTCAATTACAATGACACTTTCAATGGCGTTTCATGTTGGTGGTGGTGATGATGGCTTGCATGATGGTAGACTACTTGACATCACAACGGGTCAAAGTTTACTAAAAGAACACCAATGTGAATTGACAAATGGTCAGGGGTTCAATTTCTCTGTGGACTATCGAACCACTACAATAACGTTATGTCAGGCCCAGAATAATGTTACATTATCTTTACAAATGTTACAAGGGGCCAAGGACAGTTGTAGGAGACGTGCTTTCCAAAGAGAGAAAACGTCATGTAGGCTTTCATCTACAACACTAACGTTAGCTGATGTTCACGTTAACATACAGGTCGCTAATGTTACCCTCCAATGACGCCAACAACCAAGCCTCAAAAAGACGAGAAATTAAATGTAGCAAACCACATGCTCATTGAACTGAATGACAACTGTAACGAACTTAACCCTTTCTAGTTTTGGGGTTAGTTTTGCGCCATCAACATTACTGTTTGTAGCTAACTTAGCATTCTTAACGAGCTGGCTAATCCATCACTGATGATGTTAACCTTAAAACGTTATTGTTTGCGTGAGCAAGTGAGCGTAAATGTCACTTATTTTAGCCAGAGTTATGTTTCCATACTTATTAAATCACCTGTGTAGTAAAACCAACGTTAAACAGCGGAATAAACTCAAAATGACAACGTGGACTTCACTTACCAGTCGCCTCATCTCTAAAAACTGTTTTCGACACCACTTCCGGGTGACGTTACTGCAGAAGGGTGACGCGTCTTCTCAAATGTTTTTTGTACCTCCACTTGGGGGAGCTCGTTCTACAGCCTTCAATGGTTTTGGGCCTTACAGTAAAAAAAAAAACTACAATTCTTGACTTGTGATTTGAATTTATTCAATGAATAATTATAAATATTAATTAATTAATCAAAAAAATGTCCAGATTTTATCAATTCACTCATTAGTCAAGTCAAGTCAATTTCTTTATTTAGCACATTTAGAGTAACAGGACTGACTCAAATAGGCAGTCCATCCAAGCAACCATGCGTGTACATTAATGTGAGATACAGAAACAGTTTATAGTTGCTGACATGGCATTCATGAGAATTTAGGTGATTTGTGCAACTTTTTGAAAACCAGTATTGCCAGGCTGTCAGCAGCTAAATAGAAACTCAATCGTGGGATCTGAGAATCTGTTTTGTGTGGGCTCAGTATTGGCTACAGGCAAGAAAATAGGCTGAATTCTAATACTCCTCCAAACCCTAAGCCCTATGACCTAAGCCCTGGACTGAAGACTTAAAGGGATCCCTGGCTGGTGAAACATGTTGGCCTTATAAGACATTGGCGTCAGCTACATGAATGTGCTTTTAAAACACTCAAAATGTATTTGGTTTTATTGTTTGTAAAGTTTAGAAAATCCTTTCACTCGTAAACTGCCATTGTTCTAAAAAGTGACGTCACCTGGTTTAATCTAATCAAGGTGCAGCAATCAAGTTGTGGCTACTCAGACATCAATGCTAACCAGGTGACTTTTTATCCAGAGAGTATTGAGGCATAACTGCTATGAAAGCTTACAAGCTCTGCAAATGAAGAGATTTTCTTTAAAAAAAAGAAAGCATTTGAGTATTTTTAAATATAGCTAATACCCAGGTCAGTCTTATAAGGCCAAGATGGCATAAATGGCATGAAATGGCATGAATAGACTTTATAATTGGTTGATTTGGGCCCATTAGATCTCTCAAGGTTCACAGCTCAGGGTTAGGGGGCACACAGGTGTCAGCACATTAAACATATAACCACATCTTTCCCATCAGCATACAAATAAATATCATCAACAAGTCAGTGGTTCAGACATTGCACCGGACCCTAAACAATCCACAACTCAGGTCAGGTATGAAATATAAAGGAAAAGAATAAAAAAACTTTAATGACTGCTATGAATGTGATCTTAAACCATTATACACATTCAAACCATAGAAAAATTGTATTTTCATGAGAAATTTCACAATGCTATGCTTTAATGACCTATTAAAATAACACCGGTTCACGAGAAACATATTTCTGATAAATATCCAGTCATACAGTATTATTTTATTCATGGATATTATTCTGGGAACATAATATCACCCAGTGTCCTTTTCCTCTCTACTAGTCTTTAAACACTGTCATTATCAGCGTGATCCAGTGTAGAAATGAACATGCCAGTCACCACTGCAAAAATGTGCTATTTTTGGAGATGTTCTATGAGACTGACAGTTACACAGTTACAGTTAGAAAGGGAGGTTGAATTAACATGTTGCACATTTACACTTTCTCAGCTGTGGCAAGACTCTGGCTTCTAACAATACAGTCTAAGCAGGAATCACTATGAAATATGAGGAATAAAGCAGTAGTCTTGATACCGCAGCAGACCAGGCCTCTATGGTCCAGTCTTATTGTGGCACTGAAGGTGGTGAGTGAAGAGTGGGTGGTGAGGAGGGAGGGGAGGGGCTCTTTAGCGGTAGGGGGGCTCCAGGTGGCACCAGCAACACCACGTTCTCTTTCTTGGACAGCCAGAAGGCCGGGTAGAGGGGCTCCAGAAACTCTGTCTGGTACTCGTGGATCAGGGACATGCCATCACCCACGTTGTAGAATGCCAGACGGCCGCGGTGATAGTCCACATACACGCCGATCCGCGTGGCCTTCGGTACACTCAATGACGTCGCCACATTGCTGTGCCAGGCTGAGAAGCTGCGTCCATCCCACTGCAGGCACCAGGACAAGTTGTTGCCCGTGATGCAACAGTTGCTCTCCCCGCCCTTACGTTCGATGCTCTTGTAGGTCAGTCCCACGTGTGTTCCCTCGCCGCTAATGTCCACCTCGAAGTAGTGACGGCCCATGTAGAAGCTCTCAGTAGTCAGCACCTGCCGCCAGTGCTCGAAGCGCTCAGGGACGTCCGGGTAGCTGTGTTGCCAGGGGGTGGTGTTGGTCACTTTGTGGTTGTCTTCCGTCAGACGCAGGAACTTGTGGACTGTGTTGCCATCAAAGTTCAGAGGACTAGAGTCTGAAAGAACATTTCAGGCCAAGGTTACATTTTATATATCTTGTATTACAGTTTCAATCATTTTTAACATTCATCTAGTTTGTGTGAATGTCTCATCTTAAAAGGAGCCCTGACTGGTATGACATGTTGGCCTTATAAGACTGACCTTGGTATCAGCTATATTTAAAAACACTCAAAATGCTTTCTTTTTTATTAAAACATTTAGAAAATGCCTTCATTTGCAAAACTTGTAAGCTGCCATTGCACTTACATCTCAATGCTTCTGGGTAAAAAATGACATCACCTGGGTGATATTGGGTTGGTTTGACTGTGGCTGCCTGGCTTAACACAATGCATGAGACCTGGGGAGTATTCAGGCTTTTTTATTGAGCAAGAGTCAGTGATGTCTGGTGATGTTCCCTACAGGATGGACTTTTGCCCATAGAAAAAAGTCCTGCCCAGTTAGCCAGCCAAAGAAAAACAAGGCAATTGATGGTGTCTATGTGCAGCAACAGCTTGATTCCGACACCTTGACTGGTCCTTGATTAGCTCAACTGGGTGATGTCACTTTCTACAACAATGGCAGCTTATGAGTGGAAAGAATTTCTAAACTTTTCTAAACTTTTGATGAAAAAACAAAAAACATAATTTTGAGTATTTTTAAGTCATGTTTATGTAGATAATGCCAAAATCAGTTGTATAAGGCCAACATGGCTTATGAGCCCTTTGCTATTTAACTGTCTGCATTTACTCTGTTCTTGTATTTGTATTGTAATAAGATTAGAATACTTACACTTCAGGAAATCTTCTCTTGTCTTTGGGTCAGGAATGGTGACATTTTGTTTAGCTGCAATAATGCTCTGCACAGTGGTTTTTATGCTGAGCTTATCTATAAGAAATAAAAGAATATGAAAAAAATAATATGAAAATGATGGGAATCAGTTTCTGCATATCTCAGTATTTTTAGAATACAAAAGAACAAGGACGAGAACTAAATGAATCATAATGGTGAATTCATTGTCAGTATCAAATTGTTGGCTATCGTAAGCATGACAAACTAAATTTCTGGTAAAGTCATTACTGGGCACCTTCACTTGAATTACTGTGGACCCCAGGTGTGCCTGTGTGACACATTACATAACCAGGTCACCGGATGTGTTTCAACACGCCTGCCCTGACTCATACAACATTCTCGAAGTTGTATTTAGCTCAAGCTGTGTGATCTCATAGCCTCCAATTACTGCTGAGTTTGTTTGTCTACATATTTTTGCTTGTGCGCTGTCCTATGACCATGTCCATGACAGTGTGTGACGGTATGTGTCTCTGCCTAAAAAGAGTGGGAGTACATGTGACTCATAGGCTACGCAAGTCAAACACAGGAAGGCGTAAAGAGTGTGTGGAATCTGTGACATACCATTCTTGCAGGTTTCCTTGAGTCTGTCGAGGTAGGAGGAGAGGAGCTTGTCACAGAGTTCCTGGGTTGAGCTCACGATCACACGGCTGAAGGCGTTCAGGCGATCCATCAAGCCAATGGAAACCCCAGGCAGTGAAATGTCTGGAGCGTCTTTTTTCCACTCTGAATATTCCTGCAAGTTAAGCAACAACTTGATTTTATAGCTTGTCTCGCAAACTAGTGAAAATTGTACCAAAGCAGCCCCGTCCTGACACATATCGGCATCTACATTCTATCATTTAATTTAATTGAGTTATACAATGGCAAATGAAACTGGTTGCTTCACGGCACTTTACAGCACTCAGAGCATTGGCAAGTGTTTTTCAGTGTTCTGGGGAATTGAGAGTGATGTTGAAACAATCAGAACAAGCTCCTGCACATCACCCGACTCTTGGGATAAAACCTGACATAATAAATACAGAAACCATTGACCACTGATGTATCAATGTGCTGATATGCCCGGGGCCCTAATGCCTGCAATTTCTTTAGAAGACATATTTAAATATTTGATGATGAATGTAATAAATTGAAATGCAAAACAGGTTTTGTCAGCAGTTCAATGCATGATTGCAGAACTGATTTAAGGTATTTTCCTATCAAACGAAAGTAGCACTGCAGGCCTGTATCTGATTAAATGCCTACCTTAACCAGATGACTGAGAAGTCACACATGCATTTTTCTGCATTTTATGGTCTGCCCTACAAACTGAGGTAAACTGATCGAGGATCATCGTGGCTTACCTGTAGAAAGTCCACATCATTCTTGTTGCGGAAGATCTTTTCCACCTGTGCCTGGGTCTTCTTGAGGTCGGTGCAGCGTTGCTCCAGGTGCACGCGGATGCCATCCACCTGACGCAGAGCCTGCCGCTCCTCGCTCTCCAGCATCTCTGTCACCTCCCGCTGTGCCCGCTCCACCGCTGCCTGCAGTGCTGAGAACTGCTCTTTGATCACACCACGAACATCCTTCACTGATGTCTGTTGGGGTACAAATACATACGATATTCATTAAGGCTCTTTCTCTTTGATACTGAGCTTGTGGCAAGGACAGAGAAATGGGCATCACTGCTATAATCCATTTGAATCTATTTTGATATTGGATGCTGCTGTCAATATAATGTGAGTGAATGCAAAGCTACGTTCAAGACAACTCAAAAACCAAAAGTACATTGATATTTATTTTGGGACACTGCATTAAATACAATGTGAGTGAATACAAAGCTACATTCAAGATAACTCAAATTCAACAGTATTCCATAAACACTACTAATGCACATGTTGATCAGCTATTTCTAAATATCACCTATGCACAGGCAGAGAGAATACATGACAGGAAGTTTACTATGTCAAGCCAGGGTTGTCCACCTCTGAAAAAAATAATTAAATTCCCATTATGCCTTTTTTATAATTGCTGGAATTGTTGCATATGAATCATAATTAATTTGATTAATTTCACTGTTAGAGACATAAAGAATTATTTGCGAAAATGTTTTTTCATCTATGTAATTCATTACATAGTTACATTGCAGATTCAAAGTTCAACACTAGCTCAGGTATAAACAGGATCCTCTAAGAATCTTGGGCCAAATAATAACAATAGAGGTTCTTCCAGTGAGTCAGTCTCGAGACCAAGGGGTCCAGGAAGAACAGATGTCTCCTTCCTGTAGGCCCAACCCCAGCCCGTCAGAATTATGGACAAAGTCTATGATGTAACTGAAGGGTAAAATGAAACTGCCTCTGAGTTCTGCTGAAATGAGATTCTACTCTGAGAGAAAACGGAGGCAGCAGCTCTCCCTGGTCTCAACTGATCAGACGTTTATCAAAATATCAAAGGAAATTGTGAACTAAATGTGGGATTCAGAAAGTCTCGGGTCTAAAAGTACAGAGACATGCCGAAGTTCGTGAGTCAGAGTCCAGAGCCAGTAAGCCTTATTGTGGGAGTCTGTGTTTTTTTGCCCTTCAAGACTACAAGTTTATTCACCCACAGTACTTAAAGAGATGTTCCTCTACTGATCCTGATGACTGGAAGCCAAGCTTATACTCAAAGAAATGTTGGATTAACCCAGTCAAGTCAAATCTATAGGTCTCAAAACAACACCTGTAACCTCAAAGGGTTAATCCCCATTGCTGTTTGTCATCAGGGTATGGCTGTGTGGGCCGTCAAAGGAAGTCAACACTTTGGAAAGCCCAAACAGCTGTAGTACAACAATTTGTTTGATTGGTGGACAAAAACAAACACTTCCCCATATGCCACGGAATAAAGACAAAAGGTACAGAAACGAGAAGACCTCCATGTTAGGTGTGCTATATATCTGTGATTTTAAAACAGAACTCCCTGTTTTCTTAAACAAGTGACGTGAAAAAGCTGTACAGTGAAGCACATTTGCCCTATCACACGGTACACTCTCTGTTATGTAAGCACTGAAGTGGTCAGACAAACCCAATCTGTGAGATAAGCCCTTTAGAATGTCAAAAAGTCATACCTCAATGGAGACGGTGTTGACCTGAAGCTTGTTGATGGCGTTCTCGGCAGCACCCACCGTCTTCACCATCTCCGTTTGTTTATCGTGCAACTCTTTCTGTCAGTGGCGAGGAAGAGAGAGAGAAACTTAGTAACTTTGCAAACACATACACAAATACACACAGACACAAATGCAAACACACAAATACACACACATATTCACAAACACACACACACATGCATGCACACACACACACAGCTGACATTGGCTGAACAAGCTAAGATGTAATCTCTCGTCAACATTGTTATTCATTTACAGAAACGTCATTGTGAGTTTTTCATTTTTTGTTTGAATGCATACTGTTTGAATGGGGCTAACAACATTTACATTTACATTTACATTTACATTTACATCACGATCATGGTTTCAAGTTCCAGAACAATCACACTCTTTGATACACGTGTGTCTCTGTCCTGTACTGTGAGCCAATTCTGATGTTGGATATGAATGTCAAATGTGTCGGTGTAGTTTCTCATTCATC
This sequence comes from Tenualosa thibaudeaui, assembly GCA_027481765.1. Lineage (NCBI taxonomy): Eukaryota > Metazoa > Chordata > Actinopteri > Clupeiformes > Clupeidae > Tenualosa > Tenualosa thibaudeaui. Next base: position 6,070,033 of record JAIFZK010000002.1, read on the forward strand.
CAGGTTAAGATAGTCATGAAGTAAGAGCCAAGTATAGCAACTGGACCGTATTTTAACTATTTTATACCTCAGTAGGCTGATTAGCCATGTCATTTCTTTTATACCAGTCATATCCAGATCTTTCTTTGATCATCTTGACATACAGGAGGCTCTAAATAACTTTTTGGACCTCTAGTGAATACTTCAAGCCACATTCCTGAGGCAGGTCTGGGCATCCATTCACTGAGATTACAGTAACTCCACACCTGAATCTGTACCTAACGGTGATCTTCAGTTTTTCAGTCTTTCAGTTTTTAATGATTAGGTTTTAATGGTTATGTTCAGTATTTAATGATAATGATTTTAATGATTTAAGAACCAACCATTGAGTGACGTCTCCCTTTTTCCCATGTTTTTTGCCACAGTTTATCTTTCAGAGTTTACACACCAGGCAAATACACCACGACACACTAAAGGCGCAGACACTGACTACATTATCTAATCCGCATAACAGCACAAAATTCAGCAAAAAGCTGAATTCTTGCTCATAAATGCCACTCAGCTTTTAGGAGATTGTGGGATAGTTAAAAGGGAATTTGTTCTTCATGGCAGGTGAGATAATTCTACAAAAAGAAATGTCAATCTCCTCTTGATACACGTCATTTCTTTTGTTATGCTACCTTTCTTTCAGTGAAATTTACTCCTCCAAAGTACACATCAGGTTCCAGTTTCAACATGCTCCAAGTTTGAATGCTCTGAAATGCTATTCTACTGGGTGGACTCCACATGCCAGTTTGAAACACAGAGATGGTGAAACACAATAACATTTGCTGACAGCCAGGGAATCATAAACATTTTAGCCTTGCAAGAGGATGATGTGGTGGCACAAAAAAAACACGTTTGAAATGCTAGCTAGATTAGTCACTTCATTTTGTAGGTGTAGAGGCTAAACATCTGAGCTGAGGGCAGATTCACACACAAAGGGTGTTGGTACTGCTGTTTTTTTTTTTTTTTTTACTGGACTGTTTTAATTGAACAATCCCACAGTACAACTTAAGTAACATGAACAAACCCCTTTAATTACACACCTCGCAGTACTGTTCAAACCGGACTTGCTCATGGTGGTGTTGCATAACATAAGATGGTGGTAGAGTAGTGGTTAAGGAACCTGGCTAGCATGTAAGTAGAGGGTTCGAATCCCAGCTGCCACAGCTGTGCCCTTGAGCAAGGCGCTTAACCCTTAAGTTGCTCTAGGGGAGACTGGCCCTGAACAATTGATAGTTGACACATTGTAAGTCGCTTTGGATAAAAGCGTCTGCTAAATGCATAAATGTAAATGTAAATAACAACACGTCAAGGAGGCACTTGTTAAAGAAGTCACTATTCATGGATGAAATGCTGCTGCTGTGGTTTGCTCACGCTGTAGCTGACTCGAGCTGAGAAGGAAGCCAATGCCTGTTATCTGTGATGACAGTGAAATGTAGCATGACTAGCCTGCTTCCTGAATTTCTAAAGCATGTCAATCCAGTCCATGCCCTTCCCTGTTCTGAGATGACAATGGCTGGATCCATTTGAAGACATATGATATGAGGCAGACTGGTTTCTGTCCTAGACAAAAGAGGGTCATGACCTCTTTGGGTCACATGACGCCAGGCAAAGTGACTTAACTGGGAAATGTCCTGGATGCCTCTGGAAAAAAGTTACAGGTCCCCCTTGATATTAGGAAGTGCACACCCATATACAAATAAGAATTAGTTCCAGACAATGTGCCAAACTTGTATGTCAGTTTTCAGGCTGATGATTGGCTTCAGCATCAAAGAGCTGGCATTTTGAACCGGGATAGCTAACATGTCCAAGCTTGAGTGCTCAGTGCCATCACAAAACATATCGGTAGAACCTAAGAACAAATGCTTTGGAATATCCTTTAAGGCTCTTGAGAATGGCAGTGCATCAGTGTCTCTTTTAGTTTCTGACTGCCATTTTCTCAACGATAACATTTACTGGTATGGAGGCTGGAATGGAAAGACTGATACCTCTTTCTGGCCAAAAGGGAATTCTTTTACAAGTAAGTCATCACCAGATATCTATAATAATGTAACAAGAATGTTTTTAGTGTTTTCAGAGGGAAAATGCAAATAATATCAAGATATTTGCAAGATGCAAATACTGAACTCGAAGTCCTGAGGGTTTTACTTTTTGATCTGAAAACATGCCTGATATGATCTTTTGATTGCTCCAAATTACAGTAAAAAATAGCCCAGACTTGCTTATCAGTCAGTGATTCAATTAAAACTTATACGGAGCAGTTGATTCCCTCATCTCAACCTGACCTGACAGTTCATCTCTGTCCTGACTATTTTAATCTGCTTTACCTTTGATCTAGTTGATGGTGTGAAATCCCTTGTTGTCTTCAAGCAGCTGCACAGTCTATTTACCCTCATGACATGTTCAGTGCCACGCTGGCTGTACTGATCTGCCGTAATCTAATCTTTTCCCATAGATGGCTGGCTGTCGGGAGATAGTGTGCCAAAACTGAGTTCAATAAAATGATAACCGTGTGCTTTCAGAGTCGGCTAGGAATGTGACAAAGAATGTCTGCATGTCACTGCATGTCTGCACAAGCATTTAAAACTTACTAACACAGACTGCGACTTTGGCCTTGGTTTGAGTGTATAACAAGTCATGCATACTTTACTTTACAGTATTTTTATGTATGTGGGGTAGGATAGGACAGCCATCCTGAAACATTCACTGCTTAACCACTTAAAATAGTGCCGTTTTTATGTTAGCAATATGCACTCTTTGTTAGTTTCTTTCATTGTGTTGCAGCTTGAATGTTATCCTCTTTTGTAGGTCGCTTTGGATAAAAGTGTCTGCTAAATGCATAAATGTAAATGTGGAAGTGGATGTCATCATTGATGGTCACAGATGGTCATTGATGGACAGTCATAACCGAGTAAGCAAGAAAGGGTGTGTGTGTGTGTGTGTGTGTGTGTGTGTGTGTGTGTGTTACGTACTTTATTACAAATAGTGGACATAAATAAAGTAGCTAAAATGTGTCTGTGTGTGTGTGCCCCTCACCTCTATCTTGCTGCGCGCCTCCTGAATGGCCATGGTGTTGTGTCCACGGTGGTCCTCAGTAGCGCAGTCCTGACACACACAGCAAGAGTCGGCACAACAGTACAGGTCCAGGGGCCACTTGTGGGTCTCGCACGTCCGCCGCTCAATGTCCCGCAGCGGCTCCACCAGTCTGTGGTTCTGGAACTTGGAGTTCCCTAGGTGCGGCCGCAGGTGGGCCTCGCAGTACGACACCAGACAGGTGAGGCACGACCTGGTGGCGCGGCGGGGGTTCTCGATGCACGAGTCGCACACCACATCGTCTGGTCCCAGGACCTCCTCCTCCTTCTCCTCCTCCTCTGAAGCTTCTCCACCACCATTTTCCTTCACCTCCTCTGAGGCTCCTGCTGCTGCCTGTGTCTCCTTTGGCTTCTGGGGGTCCTCTGACTTCTTCAGATCCTTCTGGATCTTGAGCTCTTCCACGACACCAGCCTTAGACTCCAACACCATTTTATTCCGATTCTGTTTTTTCTTCTCCACTGATTTGCCCTCAGGCTCCAAGCTGTTCTCATTACCTGGCACTCCGTTCACCTGGGACTTCCCTTCGGCTTTCTCACCACCACCGCCGTCACCGCTGCTGCTCTTTTTACTGCACTGGGGACAGTCTTTCCCTGTCTCAGCCTTCTGAGTCACAGCACACACAGTGCATTTAGACTGATCTGTGGTCAGTTGCGTGTCTGCCATGGCTCTCTGTTGTCTATCTTCTTTATCTTCTCTCCACAAGCTGTTCTCGCTCCTTTCTTCTAGACAGTCACTCGCACGTCTCTGCTCCACAGGTTCTCTGTCTGGTGCTTTTAACACACCGGAGAGGCAGCGAGTGAGGAAGAGTGACTGAAACGGCTGCTGTGAACTGGCATAACCACATTGAACTTCTGCATAGTTTCAGTGCGTTGTGGACGCCCCTCCCACGGAGACAAGAGCACACCCTTCCCTGCCGCTGTTTCACTTTGACAGACAGAGTGGTGGACAGAAAGAGTGGTGGACACAGAGAACCCAGGAGGAATGCTTCACATTAAGGGCGATGAGGTGTAGCATTGTAGCCAACTTCCCCTCCTATTGTACATGTACATGAATAAAAAAGGGAAGGGTCCGTCATGTGTTACAGTAAATAACAAAAGAAAAAAATTTGGTGCACACACTCACTGACTCACCAAATATTGCATGACATTGAGAAGGATGGTTTTGTTGATTTAACATTGTGCTGCGTTTGTGGAGTTTTGTTTGCCAAAAATGTTGGCAAAGATGTGTAGGGTAAAGAACACAACTAGAATATCGGCACTTTCAGGTACTTTATACAACAGAGATGGAGTAGGCAACACATAACGCAGGATGCAAATAAAATCACCTGCAGCCTTACATATACTGTAATGTTTACGAGTAGCCTACAATGGTTAAATCCCAATGCCCTCCTGAGCCCTGAGCCCTGAGCCCTCAAAGACGTAACTGCCATGATATATTAACTTAATGATTGGCTGATTCTTACCAGTTACGTCTTAGCAGGGGCTATTGCGATTCAGTTCCATGTGAACATGTTCCAGTGAGAAGAAACTAAATTAGCGCTGGCTGTTAAATCCATGCCTGCCTATCTGATCCAAAGAAGCATATCTCACTGACAAACAAACACAGATCCAAATGCTCTAACAAGTGGTGTCCAGCAGTGAATATAGTTCAGGAAATCTTCATTGAAAATTTGTGCAGATAAGACCAAAACATGATCCTCTTGCTTTGATCATCAGCTGGGAGCAACAGCAGCGTCTCAACCGTGTTCGGAGTTCAGAGAAAATTCGTCAATGGCACCACCTACTGGATAAAAGTAACATTGCACTGCCGAGCTCTGTGCCATATTGTCTTACAGTTGGAATCACACACACCCACACACACACACACCATCTACCAAGATGACTACCATCACCATAACAGTCATTACCTGCATCATGTGAACAATACTTGTTTTCAGGTTTGTTTGTCTAACACACTTTGAACACAATGCTAGTATCATTCCATGTCCATTGTACACATGTATCTATTAGATAGATTACAGAACAATTACAGTCATAATTCCATGGTTTAAAATTTAAGACTGCAGTATGCACGCTTCCATGTTTTGCTATGTTGTCTTGCAATGCCATATTATAGTGTTGTAGTGTTGGAATCACACACACACACACACACACACACACACACACACACACACACACACACACACACACACAGAAGACCACTGCTGTTCAAGATCATAATTTTAATTTCTAACACAGTGTTTATATTCTCAGTGCAAACAGTTATGCAGCTGCATATTATAAACATTCAAGACAGACATTCACAGGGCTTAAATTCCACACTAGAAAAGCATTACGTTGCAAAGGTGAAGTCTGTTGCCACTTTTGAATGAAACAGTTAGCTATCAAGCCAGCCAGTGAGACATTTAACCCTGTCACTGCCAAGGTGTAGCAACAAAAACAGTGGTGGGGACAAACAACTCCTGCAAAAAGCAAACTTGAATTCCCAAAAGGTGGCTCATTTACCCTGTTTAAATTAAAATGCCCTGAAACTGTCATTCTATGTATCTTTTACCATCTATATATGACCTTCCACCATTAAACGTTTTCATTGAAACCCCTTGTTTAAAAAATGTTTGCCAACTGTTTAGTGCAAAGCTGCTACAAGTAAGCCTACATTAGCCAGCCGTGTAAATGCAATATGTCATTGCCATTTCTGTGTATTGGCAACTCTATTTAAAAAATATAACAAATGTCAAATGTCATTCATTAATCATAATCAAGAGGCATGAACAAAGCACTTAAGAGATGGCGACTGGTAAAATGTCTGCAGTTTTGTAAGTAGAAAGGATTCCACAGGATCGTTGCTGCCACAACGGCGACAAGCATCAAACTCATTACACAGTTAGTATGTTCTGTCTACATAAACAATGATTGGGTTATCAAAAATTATATTACCTTGCATAGAATTATACTTCATGATTAAGTGACCTTCTTTCATGTTTGAATGTCTTATGCACTGTAACCACAGATTGTTGGTCAGCTGAAGAAGGTATATGTGAGTATCTTATGGATATTACATGAAAAACTTGAAAAACATGTTTTTTTAATGAATTAACACAGCTGGAATACTTTACCGCACTGATCTGCACTGTAGCTGGCAAATGTTGTTGAAGCATTAGTAATCTCTGGTCTGTCTACCAATAGGAGACAACGGCTAAATCCAAATGTCCCCCCCTAAGGCCAAAGCCCTGAAACTTTAAAGACTTAACTGGTAACAATCGACTTCATGATTGGGTGATTTATCAGTCAATTAAAGGATGGTCTAGGGTACATCAACCCAGGGCCCTGTTTTTAGAGGTCACCAAGTGCTGTTGGTATGAAGAATGAGAAGATTTGGTACAATATAGACCAAATAGCGAAACGGTTGTTTTTTCCCTGGACCATGTCTTTGCTTGGCTTAGGGTTGGAGGGGAGGCATTGGAATTTAGACATTCTTTCTCTCTCTCCCTCCCTCTAACATTCTTACTCTGTGCATTTGATATTGTAGCTCTTGTGCTTTCACTCTCTGTGCATATGATATTGTGCATGAATATAAACGAAGAGTCTCTCTCCAGATGTCCTTTGTGTCTTTCTCGTCCTGTTCTTCCTCCCTCCTCAGGTCACCCTCTCTCCATCACTGTACCCCGACAAGCTCGGTGATGGGAGGTGCATACACCATGAGCTCCTGGTAGCGATGGAAGAAGAGGCGCAGGCGGGAGAAATAACTATCCTCCTGGTATGGCAGCTCCTTTTCTTTCAAGTACTTGGAGACAATGGGCTTCACCTTTGGACACAGAAGGGGGGGGGGGGGGGTGAAGGGAGGTGCCTGGTATTCAGAAAATGTGTGTGACTGTGTGTGTGTTTTCGCAAGTGTGTGTGTATGTGTCTGTCTATTTACAAACTGGAATGGCTGAAGGATGCTGGCATGTATGCATAGCAAGGAGAGCATGGCACTGTACACCAAAATCTGCTGTTTGTACAGTGTGTGTGTGTGTGTGTGTGTGTGTGTGGTTGGGATAAAAAGAGGACAGTGGAAACGAGGTGGTAGGGTGTAGTGGGGTCCTGCAACTCCTGTAGTCTTTCTCATTCTTGGATTCTAATTTTAGTATCTAAGCAGACTCCCAGGAAATGGGACCATGTGGAAAAGACGTTTCCTCATTTCATGTGTACAGTGGGCTTGCTGGAGCACTCCAGAAAAACATAACTTTCACTTTAAACCAAGTTACCGTTGTGAATCTGGGTCTTGGGAAGATTAAAACTCAGAGGAGATTTACTACTCTTGGCAACCAAAATCTTTTCCCTTTTGAACTGAACTTTTGCCAGTGTTTGTGCTACTGACCTAATATACAAAACTGAGTGTTGTCTATTACTGTAATCTTGAATATGATTAGAACAGCAGAGGAATATTTCTTTTCCACTTAATTATGCAGTAATTATACAATATCTCTATCCTATTACAGTTCTTAATGGTGTGACGGCTTTCTCTTATTGGTCAGTCTCAATCTCATCACATCACATCCACACCACCACTCCCCACATGTTAAACCCTGACCCAAATCTCATGAAGAAGAACCCCAGACTAAATGTGAATTCAACTTGGAGGATGAGCAAACGTACTGACGTTTAGCCCAAACAACCTCTTTTCCCTCACAAGTGTGTGTGTAATGACAGTGCATGTGTGTGTGTGTGTGTGTATATCTATGTTTGTGTGTGTGTGTGTGTATATAAATCTGTGTGTGCGCACGTGCGTGTTGAGAGGATAGTCTAACCTTTAGGCACATGTTGTCAGAGAGGAAGGGAAAGAGGTGATGCTCCACGTGGCAGTTGATGAGAGAGTGGCCAAAGGTCCAGTCCAACAGCGGGTTGCGCGGGAGGTTCAGCACGCCGTGGGTCATCTGGTAGATGCGCTTGGGCCGGCGTGTCGGAGAGAACATGGGCAGACCAATGTGCTACGCAAGCAGAGGGTGGAATTGAAACAATGATTTGTGAGTTGTGAGCATATTCTTACATTTACATTTATGCATTTAGCAGACGCTTTTATCCAAAGCGACTTACATTTTGTCAACTATCAATTGTTCAGGGCCAGTCTCCCCTAGAGAAACTTAAGGTTAAGTGCCTTGCTCAGGGGCACAACGGTGGCAGCTGGGATTTGAGCAGACAACTTTTCAGGCTACTTACACACTAGCTAGGTTCCTTAACTGCTACGCTACCACCACCCATTCTTAAATATTCTTTGAATATCTTCGACTCTAGAATCTCAAGTCTTGAATCTTACAGATTCATCTACACTATAACATGCACTGTGTGTGAATGCATGAAATGAAACAAATGAATGACTGACTGACTCACTGACTGACTGAATGAATGAAACATCGATCAATCAACCAATCAATCACTTCACTGTATTCCTAGTTATGTTTAGACAGGATAACCACAGCAAGTGAGAGCAAGATTAGGTTGGGTTTGGGAAATGACATCGGAAGCAAAAGCCTAAAGACACATCTAAGTGAATGTGGTAAGGACTTTTGACTCCCTCAAAAATGACAATATGAAATGATATAATGTTTGTCCGGAGGTCTTGTGGTTGTAAGGCACTGGCTGAATCTGTATTTGTGAGTTTGTGCAGGCTTATGGCTGACATGCATGACCATCATGAACTTACAGTAATCTATTCAGTTTTTAAAAGGTCTCACAGTATACCCTACTGTTATTATTGCAGGACAACGCAGGCTACTTGGAATGTTGCATGGAATGTGTGTGCTTGTAAAATTAAAGGTTCCTCATATTTGCATAATTGTGTGTGTGAAAGAGATAGAAAGAGAAAAAGAGAGAGAAAGAGAAGAGAGAGACAGAGAAAGAGAGAAAGAGAGTGAGAAAGAGAAGAGAGAGAGACAGAGAGATACAGACAGGAAGGAAGAGAGAGAGGGAGGGAGACAGAAACAGAGACAAAAGCATAACATACAATAAAGTGGTTAGGTCAGACAGAAACAGAGACAAAAGCATAACATACAATAAAGTGGTTAGGTCATTTACACTTCTGAAAACTAGGGGATGTTTTAGGGGTTTCACAGCTTTAAGCATGTCTCAGAATGCTTACACAGAAACCATCCCTGGCCTCCAGGATTACATTCTCATCCAAACTCAGGGAGATTTGAGCAGCCCTGAAACTGCTAGGTGGCGCCCTTAAGCACGCTGAGATGTAAATGAGACATCTAGCTCCAGCAAGCAAGGGACATGATGACACTGAAAGAGCCTGAGACAGTGTACTCAATTCCTGTGATGGAGAGGCATCTTACATGTGCTTGTATGCAAATCCTCCTTCTTTTATGCCCTGCATGTGATGCCAAGAGTGTGTGTGTCTGTCTCTCAGTTAGCCAACCACATCTGTATGTTTTCAAAAGGTGTGGTGTTTCCAGACAAACCCTCCAACGTACAGAATCAACCTAACAATGCGGGGTGTGTTACGCAGTCCTGCTAGGTGATGGCCTCTTCACGGGAAGAGAGAGATTTACAGAGAGAAAGAGAAAGAGAAAGAGATCTAGAGAGACAGAGGGGAAAAAAGAGAGAGAGAGAGCATGCAGGGCAAGGCAGAAGAGGTCAAAGCACAGCATGGACAAGCAATGGAGATGTCACTGTAAGTGGATATCACTGCAGGGGAAAGGATAAGGGTGCCTAGGAAAGGAGGTCTGGACAGTGAAAGGGAACAGAACTGTAGACAAACACACACACACATATACACAAACACACCATGCACACACACACACACACACACACACACACACACACACAAACAACCATAACCAAATCTGTAAGCAAACAACGGTCATCAATTCATAATAATGATGACTGAAGACCCCTTCCTTACCAACAGTCCCTTGTCCACTTCCTGTCCACACAGCAGCACACCTCAGCACATTCTGAACACACATTCAGCCTTAGTACAGTAGACATAGAGCTTCAGGGGATTGGTCTGAGTCAGTAAAGAATAAAGGCTGTGGGCACGTCGATGAACATGAGTGGGATGGCAGAATTAGGGCATGAAAATATAAAAAGAGCAAGATGTTTTTCTTGTTTTTTGTTTTTTTTCTGGTGAGCCACTGACCTGTGAGGTTGCTTGTGTGTGACTGTGTGTGTGTTTTCGCAAGTGTGTGTGTATGTGTCTGTCTATTTACAAACTGGAATGGCTGAAGGATGCTGGCATGTATGCATAGCAAGGAGAGCATGGCACTGTACACCAAAATCTGCTGTTTGTACAGTGTGTGTGTGTGTGTGTGTGTGTGTGTGTGTGTGTGTGTGTGTGTGTGTGTGTGTGTGTACTGGAATTGTCTCTTACCTGAAAGATGCTGTTGTGCATATATAGCAGAGAGAATGTGGCCTTGCACACCAGAATGCTGAGTAATCTGCTGTGTGTGTGTGTGTATGTGCGTGTGTCTCTGGATGTGTGTGTGTGTGTGTGTGCGCATAGTTCTCACCTGAAAGATGTTGACGTGGATGTACGGCAGGGAGAACATGGCCCTGCATACCAGCATGCAGAGCAGTGTGCTGGATGGAGACTGGAAGCCGGAGACGTGCAGCAGCAGCCAGTACTGAGAGTAGAAACCAAGGCTCACCATGACCACTGTCCGCACAACCTGGGCCAGTGTGTGACCTTTCAGCTGCCCTAGACACCCACACACACACAGAGCACACACAAACAGCACAGAGGACTGTGTTAATACACATATGTACACACATCAAGTCTGTGTCATTTGTGTATGCATACAGGCATACATACACACACACATGCATACATACACATACACATGCACACACGCACACTCATGCACACACACACACATACACACACACGCGCACGCACACACACCATCACCATCCCATCATCATTATCATCACTATCATCATCACCTGCATCATGCAGACAGACATGTGAAAGCTACTTGTTTTTAGGTTAATATGCTGTATAATTGAGGCCAAGTGTCTTTATCAAACACACATTGAACACCGGTAGCAATGTTACATGTGCATTTTTTTTGTTCGCACACAAGGCATGATGTCTATGGCATGTTCATTTATTTATCCAGGTGATAATAATTATTTATCCCGGTGATAATAATTTCTATAAGTTTAATATAAAAACACGGACTACATACAGTAAGGTACAAAAACGTTTCAGTGTTCGTCCGAACCTGGCAGTCAGGATTTGGTTGGTTAGCTTCAGCCAATTAGAAAGGCACTTTCCAAAAATCATCATCATCAGCATCATTTGGGCTGTGGGCTGTGGTGGTTAAGAAACCTGGCTTGCATGCAAGTAGCCTGGAAAATTGTCTGCCACCGTTGTGCCCTTGAGCAAGGCGCTTAGACCTAAGTTGCTCTAAGGGAGACTGGCCCTGGCCCAATTGACAGGTGACAAATATATAAGTCTGGCATTAATACACAGTCACATGATCTTATGACCTGAAGTTATGAGTCATGATTGCTGAGATGTATAAACAGTGTGGTAAGCTGAGGACAAATCTCAAACCACCACTCCACTTTCCACTTTCACAAAGGTCCTCCTTGATGTCTCTTTCAAACCACCTGTCCCCTTTGTCCGTGATGTAGACATCTTGATCTTGAAAACTGTGTTGTTCTTTTTGAAGATGAGTGTAGACTGCCGAGTCTTGTCTCGAGGTGTTCATCTTTTGTAGAGGCGTGTTGACTGAGTGGCTGTTTTGTCACCCTGATGTACAGATCTTTGCACTCCTGCCTGCATTTGATCACATACACCAGGTTGCTCTTTTGATGTTTGGTGAACCAGATGCTGTCTCTGTGTGTTTTGAGGTTTGAAAATACACGGGGTGGGGGGTTTGAGACATCATTTGTGTGTACTTCATACATCATAGGGGAGGTGGTTTGAGACATCATTTGTCAACACTGTTTTGAAAACTATTCTGCTGCGCTTTACAGATAGACCATCTTGCTCCACCTCATAGACAGGGGTGGCGCATCATCTACAGCTTTTCTGGCAAACACGAATAGACTACATCTCAGCAACCATGTGACTTCAAGTTATGAGATCATGTTAGACTGCCTTGTGTATTAGTTACTTCTATACTTCTACTTCTATAGAGTTACTTCTTGTGCACACTTTACAACTGATGAAGGTGTTTGGATGAACACTGAAACATTTTGTATCTTTCAGTTTTTAGTCCAGTGTTTTTAAATTAAACCTTTTTAGAAACAAGGCATAAGATGTACTATTTATCCCTATCTCAGAGGTCCTTTTAACATGTAATTGTCTCTAGATCAATTAGAGTCATAATTCCATGGTTTAGAATTGGAGACTGCAGTGCAAATACTGCAAATGTTTTATGAATCTTCAAACACCCCTCAAAGAACGTAACGTAAACGTAAATATGACTTGGTTAGAATGTGCTATGGTGCTGATGTGGGGCTACAATCATTTTGACCATCATATCACTTCATATCAGGTAGCTTTTTTTCCCTTGCAATTTCCAGTCAACATTTCCCAAGACCCCAGAACACAAGGGCATATGGAACCTGGTGGGCATATAGCTAAAGTAATGTAAAGCTAACTTAATACATCTGTACATAACTATCTCTAGCACATCTGTATATTGCACATCTGTATATACTTCTGTACATCTGTATATACTTAACACTTAATACATCTGTACATAACTATCTCTATTGCACATCTGTATATTGCCCTTTATATTGAATCTATATAGCACATCTGTATATTACCCTATTACCCCTCTCTTATCTCTTCACCTTACATGTATATTGTTCTTCTGTCTAATTATTATTCTGCCTATTTATTATTACTACTCTTATCTGAATATAATTTGCTCTTTAACTGTACATACTGCATATACTGTATATACTGCACTTGCCGCTCTTTGCACTTCTGATTAGATGCCAAACCGCATTTCGTTACCTGTATTTATACATGAGTAATGACAATAAAGTTGGATCTAATCTAACATAACGTTGACTGCCATTTATATTATATTACATATTTATGCAGTTAGCAGACGCTTTTATCCAAAGCGACTTACAACTTGTCAACTATCAGTTGTTCAGGGCCAGTCTCCCCTAGAGCTAACTAGGGTTAAGTGCCTTGCTCAAGGGCACAACAGTGGCAGCTGGGATTCGAACCCACAATTCTTCAGGCTACTTGCATGCTAGCCAGGTTCCTTAACCACTACGCTACCACCGCCCTCAGCAGGTGCAGTTAAACAATGTGGGGTACGGGAATCGAACCTGGGTCAGTTGAGTGATGTACTGTAACCTCTGGTCCACCGTGTCCCGCAACATAGCCCAACTAGGCTGTCATGAAACAGACGGGAGGGGGGGCATTAAATTCTTGAATCTGTGTCCCTGCTTTTGACTCCAGGGGGCCATTAAATTCACAAAGGAACACACAGACTCCAAGCCTGAATGCCTGGAATGTAGCACAGTAATTGGGCTTTCCTTACATGCCCTTCTGACTCCCATGCTGAAGTGAATTACAGTCAAATTTAATTAAAACACTGTTTAATAATAACTGTATGTCACTGTATTTTGCATGGCTTTCTTTTTTGCAGAAGTAGCACATGCAAGTTATATAGACACACAAACATTTACAGTTATGTCAAGGTGTGTAGTGTGTAGCAACTGAACTTCTTTTTGGAGCAGTTAAACTTCCTGAGAAGTTAACATTCTCTGGATCTTGTGATTATTCCATCCCAGGGAGTTTAACTGCTCGTTACCATCAGGGCAGTTAACACTCTCTGGATCGCATGATCATAATGACCAATTTACACATTGACACATTGCTAATTATGTCAATGGGTGACTCATGTGACCCATTGTCACATGATGAGAGGTGCAGTCTACAGCTCACAGTTACAGACACAGTCAAGAGATAAATCTCCTGGTTTTCATATCACCAGGCCAGAATTGAAGAAGCTTTTTGGATGAAAGGTCTTCAAGCTCCAAAAAGAAGTCCAGTTGCTTATAACTGAACACATTGACTACCATGATCTGGATGAATGAGAATTTCCACAGACATTTACAGTTATGCATACATACATCTACACACTTACAGGCACATAGGTAGTCTGGCTAGTGGCAATGTAATACCTCCTGGTACGCTATTGCATCAGGGTACTCTTCTAAATATTATTAGTCGGTTTCCCCAACTAGATTTTCTAGCAACCAATCAGCAAACAGAAATTGGAGGCAGAACCAATAGGTTTAAGTGCTCAAACAAAGCACCCCCTCCCTTAAAGTAAATGTAAGCCCAAATTTTCCAGAATTTGCACAAAATGAAGCAAAGTGAAAGAGTCTGGTCCACCAGGTGGTCCACCTCTCTCTCTGTGTCTCTCTCTCTGTCTCTCACACACCTGATGTTCAAGCACTTCAAGCACACAATACACAAATGTGTATTTAGACACTGATGCAGCAACCAAGGAGAGAATATACAAGACTTACAAACAGTTCCAGATTCCTTTGATGGTAGCAGTGTTTCCTATCTAAGTCTATTTGACTCATGTTATTGTAAGACTTCATTAGTTTGTTGGCTTGTTCTCTTGTTTAAGTTCAATTTGGGCTTCACAGACTAGAAAACAGGAAATGAGTGGGAGATCGCAGTGGGGAGTAAGTCTGGGAAGTGATCTCTAGTTGGACTTGAACCTGTGTCCCTGCAGGCACTAAGCCCATCAACTGTATGTGAAATAGAGGACACTGATGATATTGCTGTTCTATAGCTTCCGCCTTGTTCCACTGTAAGTTACAAAAAAAAAAAACAACTGATGACTACAGTCCACTGTTAAAAAGTCACAGACTTGCCTGGTGTCCCTTCAACTTAGTTTGTTGTGTGTGTGTCTGTGTCTCACCTAAGGCCACTACTGGTGTGATGATGGGCACAGCCAGTGGGGCAACGAACAGATAGATGCTCCGCGGCAGAGAGGGGACCTTCCAGGTGCTGGAGTCACCCAGGCCGATGACGTTGGTGTGGGCGTGATGCATCTTAATGTGAGCCTGGACACCTGCCCGGGCCGTGAATGAGCCACACACCTAAGTGTGGAGAAACACAAGCATAAAACACACACACACACCATATCGAGACAGCGGGAGAGAGAGGGAGGGAGGGTACAATGAGCAAACTGTATGCAGGGACAAAGAACACCCATTCCTATATATAGAACGTGCTATATGACTTCATGACGCTGTTATCAACAATGCTATTATCTCTGCCAAGGACATGATGTTTGTTTCTTTACCTGTTTATCAGACAAAATGAACCAGGCCAATTGTCATGAGACTTGGTGAAGGGGTAAACCAATTGGACCAATCCCATTTTAAACCAAATGGACTGAGGGCTGAGAGGGTGCATTTTTTGACCAGGCAAAGGTAGACTATTGACAATGGCATACGTATGCTCATTATGTACCATTCTCCATTTAGGATGTGATTAATTGCCACAGACATTGGACTGGAAGTCAGAACAGACATTGGACTGAATGTGAGCAAACTATCTAGCTATCTAACAGAAATGAGCTCTCGTTGTGCCCTGGACGAGGTTCATTTAATGAGGTTATGATAAGACAAGCACACACAGACTGTTTGCAGACCAGACTTTTCAGTCTAGTTTATTCTAGTTTAAGATTAAAGGACTAAATCAAAGGTTCAAAGTGAACCTGATCAAAGATCAGTAAACATCAGTAGTGTTTTGATATTTCAGAGTAAATAACTTTTTACTTGAGTTAGTGAATTAACTGTATGGTAGCTGATTTGAGAATAATAAACAGCCAGGTTTCTCATGTTGTGTGAGCATATGAAATTCATTGATACTGTATGTATTTAAGATCTGATAAAATTTCAAAGCACCTTGTGATGGCAGGGCATGTTTTTTGGACTTTACAATTTACATAAAATTACACCACCACCCGTCCCCCATAAAATGCACAAAAAGTACAACTATGCCCATAACAAGTACAGTAATTTCCTCAACATAGACTGCACTGAGTATAAACCACAGGTTAGTGTTTTCAGTAAACTGTGTTAATCCCACTTTGGTATTAACCCCACCCATGCATAAAGTACAGTTTACTCAACATTCAGAACCACATCATGATTTGATAAGAAAGTGGATGAAGAAAAAAATGCAATCCTATGTATAGCCCTTGTAGTGGTGCAGAAAAAACAAGACACATTTGAAACTAAAAACAGTAAGAGAAGCATTGGAGTGCATCTGAACCCAAACTGAACTTGGATAATTGGCACAGTTTGTGCAGAACACACTGGACTTGGTTCATCTTAAAATGCACTCTTGACCTGGTCGGACACACTCTGGGTCATTGACCAAAGAGGGGAAACACACACACACACAAAGAGGGATCTGTCTAGAATCTCTTAAGGCTCTTGTGATGCTATTCAGCCTCTAATGGTGTATAATTTTGCTGTTGTAACCTCTATTGGCATGGTAAGAAACATTTATCATGGTGTTGTGGTTATGTAACGTTATCTAGCTAGCCCTATTCGTGTGGGACTAGTTTGGTATGGGTATGTGGGCTAAAGTACTTATTACTGGAGTACATCTGAATGTGCCATCTCATTAATCAATGATGCCAATGAAGATAATCACAACTTTTATGTGACAGCAGTGCGTAAATCGCATATCCCTTTGAGCTTTTATGGTGGTTTTACTGAGATTTACATTTATGCATTTAGCAGACGCTTTTATCCAAAGCAACTTACGTATTTGTCAACTATCAATTACATCAGGTCTCCCTTAGAGCAACTTAGGGTGCCTTGCTCAAGGGCACAAAGGTGGCAGCCAGGATTCAAACCCACAATTTTCCAAGCTATCTGCATGCTAGCCAGGTTCCTTAACCACTATGCCACCACCACCCACAGCAGTGATATCTTATTTACGGTCTGTGGTAAAATCACATTCCCCCACGTTCCTATGTTAAACTAGTCCTGACTGAATAGTGATGAGATAAAATATTTGACACAAAATGTACATTTGTTTACAAATAATGATGATAATATAATACCATCTCCATTAACTGGCTCCTGTGCTACAAATCTGACACAACACCAATTTTTTTTTCAATCTTCAACCATCTTCATCAGGACCCATGATCAAAGTACCAGTTGTCAAAATGAGTACCAAATCCTCCTGGCTCACCTCTATGAAGAAGATGGCCCAGAACTCTCCCCAAGCCTGGGACTCACTAAGCGCCCCGTGACTGGCCAAGTGGGTTCCTTTGATGGTGACGATGGCATGGGCAACCCCCATGACCAGCATCCCCAGAGCGAACAGCAACACCTGAGATGAGCTCAGGAGTAAGAAGGCTGGGAGAGAGAGAGGGAGAGAGAAAGAGACAAAGAAAGAGAGAGAGAAAGAGACAAAGAAAGAGAGAGAGAGAGAGAGAAGACCATGATAAGTAAGATTTAATTTCACAAAAAGTGTTTAACAATGAGTGACACAGTATGAAAGCTGGAAATGTTTTGTTTTTACCTCACTGTGGCAATCACATTTTTTTGTTCTCCTATGAAAGGCAAAACTAAGAGGAGGCAAATAAATGAAAGAAGAAAAACAAAGGATAGAGAGGGGAAAGAGATGGCAACAGAGACAGGAGCGAGACAGAGAAGGGGAGAGAGAGAAAGAAAGAGAGAACACCCAAGATAAGAAGTGCAGTTCACAGGCTACAAGAGAAACCAGAGACAGTGAATAGAAAACACAGTTCAAATACAGTACGGGGTAAATCCCCTCTGTATCCTGCTGACTTTGCAGTATTGAGATACAACCTAACAGGACCTCCTATCCTTTCAAAGCTGTTTCCCTGCCCTCTTCTACCCTCTTCTCTCCTTCCCTTCGCTCTCATAAATATTATCTTCTTTCTCTGAGCTTGCACAGGGTGCAAAGTAATTCCTAAAATAACATGCCATGGCCAGTGGGCAGTGAGGGTGAGGTGTAGGGGTGGCGGGCGGAGGGGGTGGGGGGTTGGTGGGGATTGGTGCACTTTTGTGAGTCTCACTAATGGATTTTCTGTTCTTAGCGTGTTACGATGCCAACAGGGCCATTTGACACGTCGGACTAAACCGTACCACTGCCAAAGGCACATTCTGTTCAGCATTAAAGACTTTTTGAATGATGATTTAATCACAATATTTGACATGAACATGAGCTCATAAGAATTTAAGCCCTGAGTCTTAATGCACCTCAATCTCTCCATGGCAGTGGTTGTGTGACATACTATTACGGAATGGATAAAACTGCACTGTCTGCTACATTGTCCATGTTTTGCTTATTGTAGTATGGCAGCAGCAGTTATTGCTAACTATTGATCATGGAGCGCCCTGTTGCCTGTGTGGCTTGCTAGTATTGATCAGAACATTCTTTAGCAAGAGATACGTGTGTGCAGACGATGTGTTGTTAGCAGACAATGCTAGTTATGACTGGACATCAACACAAGTTGACCAGTGGGCTTCTCATCAGTCTGGGCTGAACTTCAACTTATATCTGACCCAGCATCTTTGTCTACGGTCAGGCTGCCCTGAATAGCTCTCCTCTACATCACTCGCTTCAGTATTGATACAAGGTCATTGATCAGACGCTATCATCCACAGCTATTTTCAACACAGCGCAGGGTAACATTGTATTTTATCAATTGCTCTGCCTGCTTGCATGGAAGTGACTTCCATGACCTTGTAGAAAGTAGATTACATGCATTCAGAAGGAGATGTTCATTGGCTTATCTAGCAAACTAAGTGTGATAAAATGTAATCAGAATAAAAATTTAATTGGGTCTTATGGTGCAAAGGCCCAGTAGATATTGTCATAGTGACTGAGTCCAGTGTTCCAGGGTGTTTTGGGAGACGTGAGCCACTTGGGGGCTTTTAAAAGCGACTTGAGGGTGAGGTCTGGTTTCAGCCCTGAAAGGAACCTTACGGGGCTCAGGTGGAGGAAGGGAAACTGGATCTGACGATGCTGGGGAGAACACACACACACAATTACACACACACAAAGACAGACAAAAACCAACACAAGACACACACACACACACACACACACACACACACACACACACACACACACACACACACACACAGAAGGCCTCTAACTAGGGCCGTTGTCATGACAACTTTTCCTCACAAATTGTGTAGTTCTAGAATACTTATAACTGCCTCTGCATGACAACTGAAGAAAAGAAGAGAAAAAAATAAAAAAGTAACAACCATAGAAATAGTCCACTTCAGATCAACAATTATTCACAATAACCTCCTTGTGGGGCATGTGGAATTAAGGTCGAGAGCAATAACTAATCTCTTATTTCTTCCCTTCTAAAATCTGTCTGTGTCTCAAGGACCTTCATTATCAGGTGCTAAGCCAGCAGGATTAGGGCAATATCATGTCCCCCAGGCATCTGCCAAAGGCTCACAGCACAACAGTGTAACAGGACCACACTGCACTGAAAGGCTGTAACACATTGCTCTGCTACTTAATGATACAAGGGAAAGGAGAAAGGAGGCGTGTGTGTGTGTATTTGTTGGGAGCAACCCCCAAAATTACTGAAAGTCTGAAACAAAGTAAAAATTCGCCTGTGGTGATTGACCCTCGTGAGTTTTTGGGAGAGTGTAACGAGCTGTCAAAAGAGACCAGCTCAGCAACTCGCTCAATAGGGTGAAACAAAACTCTCCACATGACCTCAGGGAACCCACAGGGCTTTTGTGTAACAGCCAAGTGACCTCTATTGCGCAAAGCCCCTATAGCAAGGAAACCTGATCCTGCAGAATGGCACCCTCAATGTTGTCGCAAAACACCTGTCCCATTTTGATCAAAACCTAGAAGCATGCTGAATGTGGTCATTTGAGTTACTGTAGCTTAATTTGCCTTTCATGGCTTTTCAGACAGACAGAGGAGAACAGAGAGGACACAGACAATAGGCATGCTATAGTGGCCCCCTGTAATGTAAAATGGTCATGAAAATAACCCTTTCTTCTCCCCCTACAAACAGCACTGGGGCAGGTCATAGCCACACTGATATAGACTTCATACTTGTGTGTGTGTATGTGTGCATGCAAAAAGACTGTAGCTTTTTTAAATTTCATTTTTGCCTCTTGTATTCTCTACATATCTACTTGCTTTCTCTACATAACACTATGAAGCCTAAAGTTGAATAACAAAGGCCACAGGTACCACACCCCATGCATAATACTATTTGGATGTCACAGAGAGAGAACAATGTGTTGATTTCAAGACCAACTGTTATTAGCCACCGATACACAACCGCGGCCTCTGTCAGACTGTCTAGCCTGTCAATCAAATAATCAAGCTGTCAAGCAATCAGTGTATGGTATGCAGAAGTCTTACCTACGGGCAGGAGCAGGAACGCTGCGGCCAGGATGGCACAGTCGATGCCCCTCCTCTCCCACCAGCTGCTCTCCTTTACTGTCTTCTGCACCAGCCTGGTCAGCTCCATCATCAGGGACTCTTTGTCCACCTCAGCACCCTTTCCCTGTGTCTCCGTCGGGGCTGCCGACACGTCCTCCGATGCCCTCTTTGAAGCGCTTCCATTCCTCTGGAAGAGGGTCTGTCCTTCCCAGGGCTGAGGCTTGTTGTTGGCTTGGTCTGAAGATGGGGTGTCCCGCCACTCTTCTGGAACACTCTGCATGTCCAGCGCCGGGTAGGATGTGGAGTAACGAGGATGGAGGGATGGAGAAGAGAGGAGAGGAGAGGAGAAGAAAGGAGAGGAGAGGAAGGGAGAGGAAGGACGTGGATGGACTCAAGGTCGACGGTTATAGTAGCACTAGTGATGGATCATAATACTCAGCCTTGAAGCTCAGACAGACAGGCTGGCAGACAAGAAACGAACCAGCCAAGACAAAGACTCAATCTTGTACCCTTCTCCACTTCTTCCCTCTCCTTCTCCTAGCTCTCTCTCTCCTCCACGTTGATGGGCTCCACTAAATCACTCACTCGTTTCCTTCCTCCTGTCCTCCGTTCCTTATTTTGTTTGTCTTTCCCCGCCTGCCCGTTCCCACGGTGATGCCACGGTGCTTGGCAGAGGTGATTACTGTGCAGACAGCCACGCCGGGCCAGGCGACGTCTTCAGTCGCAGCCAATACACACACACGCACACACACACACACAAGGTCACAAGCGCATAGAAAAGGATCCTGATTCCTCTGCGGTGCAGTTGCTGGAGAACCACTTACGTTCCACTCTTCTTTCTCTCTCTTCCCTCTCTTCTCTTCAGCTCAGTCTCCCTCGCTCTGTCTGCAGTGCAACTCCACATGCATACTCAATGCTCTGCCCCTCCTCTCTCCATCTCTCTCCCTCCCTCTCTCTCACTTGCTCCTCCCCTCTACCACCCCTCCTCTCTGCTCTCTTTCTCTCTCTCTTTCATGGCTCTTTTTTCTCTCCCTGGTTAAGGTCCTGGGAAAGGGGTGTGGAGGGGGATTAATTGGGTCACAGAGGTATACACAGAAAAAAAGAAAGAGAGAACGAGAAAGAGAGAAAGTGGGGGGATGGTTGGAATGGTGGAGTGGTGTAATCTGTCAGATCCTATCTGTTCTGCTGTAGTCTTTGCCTAGATGTTACAATTATTCCTGCAGTAAGAATGAAAAATGAGGTGAGGCTTTTGGATGGCGATCAGCTGAAGATTGCACACAGGAGTGAATGACTGAAGGGGGAGAGAAAGAGGTAGAGGAACACAGAGGTAGAGGAACAGGAATGAACTCTCTCACTCTCTCTCTCACACAGACACACACTCACACACACACATACTGAGAGCCAGCTGTCAAAAACCATCTCAGATACATATATCACTACAAGTGCACACACACACACACACACACACATCCTTCATACAGCCGCTCACAGGAACAACGGATGGCATTACACATATAGACAGACGTCGTCTCTCTTCCATGGCAGTAAACTGCTGTCGATCACCCTGTCCTCTCATTGCCATGATGAACACCGTGGCTACAGTGACTATGTTTACATGCACTTCAGTATCCCATGATCATGTTTGGGATGAAGTGTTTACATGACTGCAGAGAAATCGGGTTATTAATATCCCTGTGTACAAGATAAATATGAATATTCCAGTTACTGATTCTTTGCGGTGTTCTCATCGAGGATTCTAAAGAGCACCACATGATTGTCTTGGCACTTCGCACTCTAGAATCTTTCTCCGACAACTGTCAAAAATCAGGATTAGGTGTTAACATGCTAGAGTATCCAGATTTCTTTCGGAGTACTTTCTCAGAAACCGAAATAATGGCTTATTTGGGATATTTGGGAAAAGGTGTTTACAAGTGCAAATGCGAGGCTGGGATACTTAATATTCCAATCATATTTGGGATACTTACATTCATGTAAATGTAGTCACAGTGCTATGAATGCATTCTGCTCATTATAATCTTCATAATCCTCCACAAACCACGAACCTGATTGCACCGGACCCTAAAGTGCATTTTTAAAAAAAATTATTTTTACACAACAAGAATGGAACACTTCAGCGACACACTTGATGTGGCTTCCTTGTAACAGGAGGTCCAAGGTTGTCAACACTTATACAACAAAAACACTTTACAACAAAATACCAACACAGTATTCCATAATAGAAAAAAACTCCTTCCTTATTTTATTTTTGTAACTGAATCCAAGCAATGAGTTCATCATATAACATTCACAAGTTACTTGCATCATAAACAAAGGTGTATTCCGAAAATTGGGGATCAGGGTTACAAAATTGGACACACACACACACACACACATGCTTACTAACACACTGAACAAAGGTGTGTTCGAAAAATGGGGGAGTGAGGTGACAAAGTTGGACACACACACACACACAGACATACACACACACACTCACTAAACACACACAAATGTTACTCATTACGCTATAACACAAAAATATTAACAAAGACTTGGCATTTTGATAACTTCCTTGTCAACATAAGCATCGCATACTGTTACTGTTGGAAGACATACAGCAGTTTAAGGAACAGTGACATCCATCTCAGAGGTCCATGGGTACAAAACACTATTTACAATAGATGACTGGCAAGCATGCAGAGGGGGTGGAGGGGGGGGGGTGCTGGCAGAAATCCAATAGACACCTGCTTACATCACCCACATACAGAAGCATGACTCTCACGTACACTCAGAAGAAAACACACACACACACACACACACACAAAAGCATGACTCCCACATACACTTACATAATGACAGGTATACATAACTGCATACAGGGAAATGTAAACATTACAAACACCTGCCCCCCCAACCCCAACACACACATAAACACACCACTCACACAGACAACAAATTGTAAACAGATACACATATATAATATCGCACACAAACACAGAGCCATGGACAGAGACAGACACACATACACATGCACAGGCACACACACGCACGCACAGGCACACACAAACTCTCATTGGTCAGTGCGTCTTATGAAATGTTATACCTCAAGACATGGCTTTTTAAACGAGCCTGCCATATGCTCCTTCTCTGAGATAGTGTAACACCAGCTGGATCCTCTTTCAGAGACCGCACACAAACACACACACACACACACACACACACACACACACACACACACACACACACACACACACACACACACACACAGCCCAAACAACAGTGAGGGCTCCTGCATATGTGTGTACAGGTAATGTAGCTCAAGTGAGCTTTGCTCAGCCCTCTCCTGTGCTTCCATACATGGACCGAAACACAACAATAGTCAGGCAACAGCTGGACCATTCCTCTTGTAGGTGGCTATTACTGTGTGTGTAACAAGGCTCACTCTAAGGCACGAATAGATAGAATAGACAGATCATGCCTATACTTGTGTCTGTGTATGTTTGTATGATAAAATTTCCTTGTATCCTTGTGTGTGACTGTGCAGTCTTGTGTGTGTGTGTGTGTGTGTGTGTGTGTGTGTGTGTGGGTGGGTGCGCGCATGTGTGCATGAATGTGTGTGTCTGCACCCATATGTGTGTGTGTATGTGTGTGTGTAAGCGTAACAGTAGAGGGCATCCCCGCCTGAAAGTCCTCTGGCAGCCAGGGCTGCTGGCTCGGTGCCAGGGCTCTGCTCCCTGTGGATCTGTCTGTCCAGGGCTCACCAGACCCCCATCTGTTCCCCCCCGACATTGGCCTCTCATTAGGGGACTATTCTAGTTCACACTAGGAGCTGCTCTTAATCCTCCTCTCTAGTGTGTCTGTGTGTGTGTGTGTATGTGTGTGTGTGTGTGTGTGTGTGTGTGTGTGTGTGTGAGTGTGTGGGTGCGTGCGTGTGTGTGTGTGTGTGTGTGTGTGTGTGTGAGTGTGTGGGTGCGTGCGTGTGTGTGTGTGCGTGTGTGTGTGTGTGAGTTTGTGGTCCAGCGGATAAGTGATGTTAAGTGCTAGCAGACACTAGCCTTGCCTGCGGATCTGGTGACCGACTTAGAACCAAAACATGCAAATGCAAACACATACGGACACAGACAAACAAACACACACACACACACACACACACACACTTTTCCCGTGAGCAGAGGCATCTGTATAAAAGTATTCTTCATGTTATTCTGGAAAAGAAGATAAAAGAACCTACTATAAATGCTATGTACATGCACAAAGTGTAGGACAAAGTGTAGGTGTATGTGAAAATGCACATATAAACATGTGTACACACATACACACACATGTAAATACACACAGGCATGTAAACACACACACACACACCTATCCTATTCACTCAGAGCTGAGTATCCTCCATGGCCTCTGGTTCATCCAGGATGTCAGAGCGCCTCCTACAGGCCTCC
>JAIFZK010000002.1:6100000-6135000 GCA_027481765.1 Tenualosa thibaudeaui
AGTTTGGTATGGGGCAGTTTGTGTAATGTCACAGTTATGGCTTTTTTTGAAGCAAAACAAACAATAAACTCATTTGTATGCCTTTGTATGAAATGTATTTATTACCCTGTCAATCAACATGGCTCTAAAAATGACATAACGTGATTATAAGATGATAAAATACAAAAATTCTGTAACTGCAGGGGGAACTCTGTATGTTGTGCAGTTCAAGGGACTTGCTACTTGCTGTAACTTGCCTACAGTAAGAAAGAGACAAAGAAAACCAACCTTGCAATACAACAGCACTGAGCGTTAGAGGGGATCCTCCTCTTCTATGAACAGTCGGTGATGACCTTCTGACCCTGAACCCCATTAAAAAAAACAATGGCTGAATCCCAATGTCCCATCTTAAGCCCTATGCCCTGAACCCACACTTGATTGGCTTATTCATGCCAGTTATGTATTTAAGGACACGGGACTCAGCGTTAGGGAGGATAATGTGATTCAGCTTTTCAATATCAGAGAGATGGGGGGGAGGGGGCACAGGGGGATTGCATTAGACTCAACTCATCACTGCTGACCTTTTCACTGCCACGCATTTACTGTCTGGACCTACTCAAGCAGAAAGCCCAACAGCTACTGACAAGATGGTTTATTAGGTAGTCTGTAGCTGGAGCAGACCTCCCTGCAGTCTCCACCTCCCAGTTTTAGGGTGCTAAAAAAGCTATACTCAACTTATACTGAATAAAAGCTATACTGAATTCTGAAGGCTTCCAGTTGCCTTTAATGCGGCCACGTGGTGCTTTTCCTCCAGATTGAGATTGCGTTTAATACAGCGGCCAGTGCTGTATAGACTGTTCCAACAGAGCTTCCGTTTTAACATTCCATATGCTATCTTAATATAGCGGAAGAAGTTTGGGAAAGAAATAGGCCTAGAACAGGCAAGCATTGTTGAAACTATCTATAACATGGTATTACAAAGACGTCAACACAAGCACTAGCTGTGTTGCATGCTAAGGAACTTCAGTGGCTATCTGGACAACACAGTGCAAAGCCATTTTTTAATAATATCGCAACAGCTGGTTCTTCATATTCCACTACTATTTCAGGATCATGTTATCATTGTGTTCAATCGCCACGTAGTTCCACTTTTAGATGTACCCCTGTGCAAACATTCTAGTAAGCTAGGTAACTCTCTATGGAAAGATATGGATGTGAATTTAATATAAGAAGTCTCACTCTCTCTAATCATCTTTGTAAAACACACACACACACACACCTACACACACACACAGACAGCGATAGACTAATATGTGTGCACACAAACATAAGCATATCACATTCATATGCAAATAGGGACATATGACACTCAGTCGGCTGATAGCCTGACAACAGATGAGTGAGTTTCTCTGTGCATATTAACATAAATCTATCCCACTAATTGGCGATTACAAACACACACAGACACACACACACACCACGAAATACTATGCAAAGTTTTCAGAAAGCAAAACTTCTCTTTGTATTGCTATAAATGTACACCTAAATGCCTCTTTATAAAAGCATCAATCCTGTTTGTTACTGCTCTACCCTATCAGAGAGGAAATTCAATTCCTTCCAAAAGAAATTGGGGAATTTGAATAAGAGACCCCTTTATTCAGCGAACTGGTTATCTTTATGCTGAAGGACCCCATTTTTTCCAAAATACACCAAAAATAAATAAAATACACACAATAATACATGAAACACACACAATCTCTCCAGGATGCTGCGGGAGGTTCAATTCACTTTGAACGGGCTTTCCAAATGTTTGGAGGTCAGTTATTTCTGTATAATGACTGCTGCAAAAGTATAATGACCATTGTCAATGGCAATGGGGTTTTTATTCGCATCTGCATATCATTCCACGAGTGATCACCATGGAACTTCACTGAAAGTGAATGGAACATTTCAAGAATGTTTCAAGTTCAAGTTGCGTTGTGAGCTATATGTTTATCCACAGAAGCCACGAAACAGTAAAAATGGAATTTATAACACGTTTGTGGGAAGTTTTCTGTCATTTTGGCAAGTAGCTGTATAATAAGCGAGATGTGGGATAATGTATTTTATATATGTTTATATATATATATATATATATATATATATATATATATATATATATATAATATTATACTATTTCCCGTCAGGATAAATGAAAAACTGTTCATCCTGTCAGGAACTATTTTCCTATAATGACCAGCTGACAACACATTACACCTACATATACTGTATGTCCCTATGTCCCATCCACTCATCCATCCATTCACACACTCAGTACAAAGGCACAAAAAGTCAAGCTGGAGGCCCAAGGCTTTGGAGATGGTGGGAGAGTTAGGCAGTCTGCTGACCTTTTCATTTAATTAGAAAAGGACTATTAAACCTCACCCACATAATCCATCAAATAAATGTGGACTCATGTTTGTGTTTGAGAGAGAGAGAGACTGAAAATAAACATGTATACATATAGTATACATTTGCATGTTTGTGTGTATGAACGCTTTACATTCATCACACTTTCAGGAGACAAATGTTTAAATTGCGACAGGTCTCATAGGACACAATGGTTACATGACCTATAGAAATGACTGATTAGTCACCATATATCCCAACATGCTTCAGTGACCAATACAAAAGCCAGCACAGCAATGAGGTCACACTTAAACTGTCAGGCTACACTGTTACACATGTGCTTCCAGGAACTAGTTACTCACATCCCAGCGGCATTGATGGTTATCTGATGACACTGTTTATACTGTTTCAGTGAACATAAACTTACACCATTCTATTTAATTTACCTATCCGAATTTAAAGCTTGCGCCAAACTATACAATATACTGTGCTCGTAGAACAAACGTGAGGGAAACGTGTGAGAAATGTAGCCTATTATCTTCGTGTACAATTATAATTGTGTGTAGCCTACAATAACTTTTGCGCAACAGGGCTAGTGACAAGTCGGCTAAATACGTTAATATTTGAAAAGGCAGTTTACGCACGGCAACAGCTGTATCATGAAGAAGGCAGTAGTTAATATTTTTACATCAAAACTTACCCACGTCCTACAATAAGCCTTAAGGCTTCTAGGTTCCCGTGGTAGGCGGCCCATAGCGTCGGTGTCATACCATCTTCATCCGGCAAATTGAGCTCCTTCCGAGTAGCCTGCCGAAGCAGGTCCAGGTAGCCATCCCTGGCTGCCCGGTGGTATTTGTCATTCATGGTGTCTTTGGCACCTACCCTGGCTTATACGCGAACATTTGGCATTAGAAGGTATTAAAAGCTACTCGCTGGAAATTGTCGGACTGTCTGGAAAGTCATTCGGCAAGGCTCTTAACAAGTCTGTCGCGCTTCTCTGAGAGAGTGGGCAAAAACGGGCGTAGTGCTCCTAGCGAAGCCTGTCCTCGTTGCCATGGCTACAAGATATGCCTGTCAAACGAATAGGGAGGCGTTTCAGGAGATACAAACGCCCACCTCCCCTTCTCTGGATGAAGCTGAAGTTGATCAACTGAAACAGTCCTTTACAAACCTCCACCACACGGAAATTTATGAACACTAATTTTCTAACATATGTTATGATTGTATTCATAAATATGTGAAGCCACAAATAATAGACAGCGTCTACTTCAGTACCAGAATGCTCTTTTAAATTGTTTCTCATTAGGCTGATGAGTCCTGGACAGGAAGAAGTCGACCCATTCATAAAAAGATATTTCATTCATTTAAAACTGACCACTTACTGCCACCAACTGGCCCTGCATCAATGTGAAGCAGAAAAAGAAATGTATGAGTATTGCTGTGTGGTTTTCAAAGTTTTTTTTTCAAGTCTCCTGGATCTGGTGTGTTAATGTATGCTGTTGTTTTGATTTGAGTCACTAATCTTCATTGTCAATAACAGAAAGGAATTAATTAAAAGTGAAATCTATCAATAGCTCTGTTCCTCAAGGTCACCGAGAGCTGTCTATGGGGAAAAGAACAAGAAAATAATATCAACATATCAACGAACTGGCAGCTAGCCTCATCTGAATGGGGCATAGGAAAATTAAACGGAGAGAGATTTCTGTTCAATTTGCTATTTGGTCTATGTTGTATAAAATCTTCTCATTCTTTTTCTACCAACAGCACTTGGTGACTTTAAACAAGGCTATGGACTTATTCACACTGGATTTCTCCTTTAAGACAGGCACACACAAAAAGAGTAGCTTCTGTTTGCCATACCCCTCCAGTCATGTCTTAGTTCCCAACTAGCCCATCCCACTTCAAGAACCACTGGTGGATTGGTACCTGGTACAGCCTTATACCTGTGGATTGCTTTGTACTAAATTGTCGTGGTGGTGTTTGCATGTGTGTTACAGAGTTGGTTGAAGGCAAACGAATATGAGACGGATTATCAGCATCACAAACAGGACGCAGGCCAAGACCAAACATTCTGGTCTGGTTGAATGTGTGTAAATCTTTGAACTCACTAAACCATTCACTGAACAAACATTCATTTTCACTTTCAGAGTATTCCACATTACAATAATGTGCAAATGATCCTATGGATCCTATACCTGTTGGAATACATGTATGTGAGGTCAGATATGCTTTATGTCTTTCTTTTGAATCCAGACATCCATATCTGTTTCGACCTTGGCATATGAAGTCACTCCCACTCACAATACACGTCATGGGCTTCTCACCTTTGTGACTCCTGGACAAACACACCCTCATTCTTTCAGTAGATGCACACAGAGCTGCGCTGGGCTGGTGGCGTGGAGAACAGACTCTGACACTGGGCTGGAGAGTATCAGAAAGGAAGAGAGAGGCAGGACGGGGCTGAACAAGAAGAGAGGGGGGAAAAAGACAGGGGATGTGACAAGAGAGAGAAAGAGTGAGCAAGAGAGACAGAGAGAAAGAAAGAGAGAATTATTAAATTATTATTAATTAAATTCAGAAACAAACACACCTGTTGGAAACCCCACATAAACTGATACAGCATGCAATCGAGACACTCAGGGAAAGCTTTAGGGTGCACAGAGCTGGACAAAACTTCGGAACCAGCTGACACCCAACTGGGTTCTGACACAGGACATGATGTGGCTCCACACCCCGACCCAGTGCTGGTATGGGCCCCCAGTGGACGGAGACTGCTGTCTGGACTGCTGGGCCTTAACGTAGTGCTCTTGGGTGCCGCCCTAGTGGCTGGTGATGCCTTTCATCCACAGGGTCTGAGACACCAGGAGCCCATGGTGTATCTGCTGCTGCTGATGGGGCTGAGTGTGGCCTGGATGCTGTGGTACCTCTTCTGGGCCAGGAAGCTGCCTGGTGCCTCCCCACACAAGGACCACCATGCTGGGGGAATCACAGTCACAGGTAAAGCAGTCATTGAAATTGTGGAAAACTTCCTTACTGACTACAGTACTATTTCTATGTGTTGCTACAAAAACTTGAAGTCAGTTACAGTCTGTTAATGAGAAGATTATGCACAGTCATGACTGTATCACAGACAATGAGATAAATGTGATGGTTGCATAGATTGAACTGAACACAAATTATAGGTTGGTTCGTGACTAAGCAAAATATTTTTATTTTAAATATAGTATTCTTCTGTATTACTTTTCTATTATGAGACGTTATTCAGGCATGCTACTGCAGATAAGGAAATAAATCCATGTAGTAGTGAGACTAGCTTAGATTTGAACCTCGTGATGAGTGAAACGTTTTGTTGATACACAAGTCCACTCATGTGCTCATAATGAGATGAGGTTGAATAGTGACCGAGGTCCACCTGGGCAGGTGAGTTTATCAAACCATAAACACTAATTAGCAGGAGATGAATGGGAACAGGGTCACATTTCATTGGCAATTAACAAAAAGCATGGAGATAAACTCAGATGTATTGACGTTGCTAGATAACCATCTTTAGTAAGCTGGCCTGCGGAATTGTTCATG
Organism: Tenualosa thibaudeaui; assembly: GCA_027481765.1. Lineage (NCBI taxonomy): Eukaryota > Metazoa > Chordata > Actinopteri > Clupeiformes > Clupeidae > Tenualosa > Tenualosa thibaudeaui. Next base: position 6,105,944 of record JAIFZK010000002.1, read on the forward strand.
GACAATGAGCAGTCAGTGTGTTCTAAATTCTTTTCCATAATTCTGTGGTAACTTACTGGCCTCTATGAAATAACACACATACAGTATGGCTCATACATTTTGTTCTCTTTTCTGGAACCTTCTTCATTGTCTTTCAGTGGTTCTAATGATCTTTGCTGGATTCAGTCTCCTGTTGCATGTGTTCAAAATGGGATACTACTTAATGATGAGTGACTGTAAGCCAATCACTAAGGTCTTCTTCCCCTTTATTGAGGCTCCTTTCCTGGGACTGCAGGTGGGTGATATTTCTGAGTCCATCTCCAACAAAGGCTCATTTTGCCCTCGGTCATTGTTTTATCATTTTTTCCACCCGCTTCCTCCTTGCAGACCTATTTGCTCTGGGCACACTCCAAGGACTGCATTCATAAACACAAGATCCTCACCAGGTGCTGGGTGTTTCTGTGATATGTGTTCGTGCCCTTGGTGAATACACACACCACCACACTTAACCACAATGGCTTTGTTAGCTAATTTAGTTTTTTGTGTTGACTGATTGTGATTTTTAAGATGCTGTTTAGCTGTTATGGTGGGGTGCTTTTAATTAAATATTGCTATCTGTATCCATTTTCTGTCTCTCTTCCTTCCTTTCTCTCTCTCTCTCTCTCTCTCTCTCGCTCTGTGTGTGTGTGTGTGTCTGTTTGTGTGTTTCATATATTCTCAGGTGTGGACTGATTGTCCTGCTCAGTGCAGACTTACTGCTGTGGCTAAATGCTGTGACTGAAGACACTGTGCATCAGGAGATAGAGATGGAGAGGCAGGAGAGAGAGGCCCTGGGAAACATTACACTGTCTGACTCAGGGTCTGACTCACCTGATACAGGTACATGAGACATTTTTTGGCTGGTACCACTCCTGGTGTGGTGTGTTACACATAATGGCAGGGTCGTAGACAAAACTCTGGGCCCTAAAAATGAGTGTCTATGGGCCTTCCTTCCTTTCAGAACCAAGCCAAAACCCCCCAAAAAACAAACATTTAAAGGGATGATTTCAACCCATAGCCCTGTTGTATGAGATCATCGAGTGCTGTCAGTAGGTAAAATTACCATAAAGTTTGTAATTTGTATTTTGTAATTAATTTAATTGAAAATGCTTTGTGAAGTTAAGCTAATTCATCTCAGTATCACTTCAGCAACATTTGACTTTAAGGGAGAAATCCGATATTAATCAATCACTAATCCTGTTGTTCGAGGTCTCTGAGTGCTGTAGGAAAAAGAACCAGAAATCTGATACAACATAGACTGAATAGGAACCGACAACCAACATTAAGTGAATGGGGCATAGGAAAATGAAAGTGAGTTTCTGTGCCCCATTCAGTTATTGTTAGCTGTCGATTCTCTGTTTGGTTTATATATCCAATTTTCTCATTCTCATCTCACCTTGAACAGGGCTATGGATTGATTCACACTGGATTTGTCCTTTAAAGATGGGCACAATGAAACCCTTGAAACACGTTCATACATCATGCCACATACATGCAATGGATGATTGAACATTATTAAATTCCTAATTAATTCCTAATTAATTCATAACTTAATTCTTTGTTAAAATTGCCAGATGATGGACTTGGTAACTCAACACAATGTCAGTGCCAACTACAAAGCCCATGCCTCATATTCCGGAAGGGTATTGAAGTTCTCTACCCTTTCAACATCGAGTTCTACCTGATGGCCGGCTGCATTATCTACGTTATGTGGAAGAACGTGGGCCGTCGGACGGATCTGGCTGCACCCCCCCACCAGGCTCAGAAGCTGACCCTCCGTGTTGTCTACTCTGGGGGCATCCTCTTTGGCCCCCTGTTTGGCTTCTTAGTTCTGGTGGTGGGCATGACCATCTTCATCTTGTACCAAGTGTGGGTGAGCCAGCAGCTGCACCGACTCACTGCCTTCCTGCTCTTCTACGGCTTCCATCTGGCGCTGATGCCCATCATGTCGCTCTGCTCACTGGCAGGCATGTTGACGCACAAGTTGGAGAGGCGAGCACACGAGGACGGGCACAACCCCACGCGTAGTCTGGACGTGATGCTGCTGGTGGCAGCGGCACTCGGCCAGCTCTCTCTCTCCTACTTCTCCGTAGTAGCAGCGCTGGCCAATGGCATTGGCGACGATCCTCTGGCAGGACTGGACCTGTCGTACTCACTGCTCAGCCTGCTGGAGCTGGTGCTGCAGAACATCTTCATCATCGAGGGGCTCCACAAACATCCCAGTCTCACCAAGGGCAGAGCAAGGGGCAGAAGCCTGATCTTTAAGGCTTGTGGCTCTTCTCTGACTGTTTCTCCTGATCTATCCTTTATCTCCTGATTTTTTTCTTAGTTATTATGAGAAAGATGATTCACATTTTTATTAGAATCACATACATTGAAAAAAGCTAATTGCTATATTTTCCTATAAATTTTTAAATCAAATGAGGAAAAAAATTAGAATGAAATTATATCTAACAATTAAATATTACATGCAATGACTAATGACCAACCTTTGCTGTGCCAACAAACAGAAGAAGACGAATACCAGACAGGAAGTGACTGTGTTGGATGGAGCTGTTACTCATTCTCTGCTGGACCAACGGAGAGCAGCGCCAGCACCCTCCAATGGACAACACTTAAATAACAATAATCACAAAACCAAAAGGGTGATTCAAGAAATATGTGCCTTCCTCATTCTCTCCAACATCATGGTATGTGACTGACAATGACAGTATGATCACATTACAGACATCATTTATCATGTAGAATATTTACAGCACTGAGGATCAATTGTTGTGTTTGTAAATATTTGTTAACATTTAGGATCCATATCTGAATGTAATGTTTTGTATGACAGTATTGGGACAGTATGATCCATAACTTTTTTTTTGTGAGAAATAATGCTGCTGAAATATTCTTGATTTGTTGCTGAGAAGACGAGTGAAAGTTCAATTCAAATCTGAAATAAAATAACTCTCCAAAATCTCACTTTAGTTTTATTTGCCCTGGTAGAGTGGCATCTGACTTTGTCTCCTCCATGTCTAGTTGTGGGTGATCCCAGCGTTCGGGGCCCATCCGCAGTTTGAGAATGGCCTGGGGAAGGAGTTCTACGGCTTCACAGCCTGGTTTGTGCTGGTGAACCTGGGCCAACCACTGGGTGTGTTCTACAGGATGCATTCCGTTGGGGCTCTCATGGAGCTGCTCATCTCAGCCTGAAGCTGATCATACATACTGCAACTTCCTGAGTAATGTTGCTGGGTAACAAATATTGTTCGGGTACAATTCCACTGATACTGGACATCTTTATATTTAGATGTAGCCTACTTTCATCATAAACTGGCAAATTATCATTGTGATCATCAAATCAACAAACACTCTGACCTTTTTAGGTTATGCTGTTGACCAGTAACATTTTTCAAATTTGTCTCACATATTAATACCTACCTAAAGAGACAGCAATAGTCCAGAGTACTCCCAACCATAGCCCTGTTGTTTGAGCTCACTGAGTTCTGTCAGTAGGAAGAAGAATAAGAGAATTTGGTAGTTTTGTAGCCAGTTTGCGATTCGGTCTGTGTTGTTCCAAATTCTTTCATTGGGGTGAACTTGAACAACAAGACAATGGTTGGAAGAACTCCAGACTATCAATTCAAGCGGGCACATCACTGTGTGTTTTGCTGTGAATAATGGCAACAATGTAATGCAATGTTTTGTTGTGTTGAAGTCAAGAACAGAGTGTGATTGGTCAGACAACCACCAATATCCCTGAGAAAAGCAGTGTAGTCAAACCTTATCAGTAATACACAGTCAGTCGAGAGTCACTACTATATACATTTTCTATGTTGCTCAAGATGTATGTTTTCCATATTTTGCTCTTGATATTTTTTTCTGGGTTGGGTGAAGTTGCCATGGTAACAGTTACCAACCATGTTAACAGTTACAGTGTCTATTGCCAATTGCAAAGCTGATGTGGTCATGGTCATATGGTCAATAAATGGTCATTCAGTGTATTGATAGATACTGTAGATCTCACATAGGCAAATAAAGGACTTATGTTTGAAGAAATCTAATTTTGGACAGTCTGAATGTGTTTACAGCTACTTGACAAAGTACACAATTTCAATGACAGCCATATTTAGAATGGGTGATAATCTTGTACAGTCTGAGTGATTCTGCTTTGCCGTTTTTTTATACTTGTATTACCTTGGACATTCATCCATGTAGATCTAAAGACAAACTACTTCTATAAGTGAATGATGACTTATGAATCCTCATATACATTACAACCCCTCCCTTGATCCACTGCCACCCCCCATGGTTTGTTGTTTAGCTGTATCTACAGTGAGTGATGAACTCACTCCGATCTGAGTAAGCCACACAGTACAACAGGGAAAGAACTGAAGGAATCAGAATTGATGTAAAAACATGTGGGAATGAGACTAAAATGAATGGCGGTGGAAAATATGGACTCAAAGAACACTTCAAGTGCATGTACAAAAAACACATTATTGGACAAAATATACTTTCCATACACGTAAGATACTTTGATAAGATACTAAACATATAACATGTACCAAAACATATTGAATTATGCCTTTTTTCCTCTTCGGTATGTCTAACCTTTCTACTGCTGTGAACATCCAAAGTGCCTGCCTTGCTAGGGAGCACTGGACTGACACCCAGGAACATTTTTGAGGTCATATAGTCTATTGCTTATTTTCAAATCTTGAATGACCCAATGAGCCAATGCCTGAATCCAGACAGTGCTTGAACAAAGTGTATCGTGCCTTTTCCCCATTAGGATAAGATAGGATGGGATTAACTTTAATACTCAACCCCAGGGGGAAACTCAAATCCTACCATGGACAACATACAAGACATAGAACAACACTGAGCAAAGCTCAACAGTAAAACATGGAACAGCATGGTTCTCATTTGAGTCCACAGCTTTAAAGTCACACCTACTCACACAGCACGTCATGGGCTTCTCACCCCTATTGCTTGTGATCTCTGGACAAACACACCCTTGTTCTCTCACAAGAAGCACACAGAGCCACGCTGGGCTGATCACATGAACAAAGGCTGAACAAGGAGAGAGAGGGAAAAAGACAGGGGATGTGAAACAAAAGGGAAAGAGTGAAAAGGAGAGAGAGAGAGAGAGAGAGTCACACAGCTGAGAGGAGTTTCACTAAATTGGAAACAAACACACATAAACTGATACATTATGCACTCGGAACACTCAGAGAAAGCTTTGGGGTGCATAGAGCTGGATGAATCTTTGGGACCAGATGATGGCATCCAACTGGGTTCTGACAAAGGGCATGATGGGGCTCCGCACCCCGACCCAGTGCTGGTGTGGGCCTCCAGTGGACGGAGACTGCTGTCTGGACTGCTGGGCCTTAACGTGATGCTCTTCGGCGCTGCCTTGGTAGCTGCAAATGCCTTCCATCCACAGAGGCTAAGACACCAGGAGCCCATGGTGTATCTGCTGCTGCTGATGGGGCTGAGTGTGGCCTGGATGCTGTGGTACCTCTTCTGGGCCAGGAAGCAGGGGCCCAGTGTCTCCCCGCACAAGGACCACCATGCTGGAAACATCACAGTCACAGGTAAAGTGATCAGTGAAGTATTCAGTGATCAGTGAAGTCCTTTACAGTCTCTGACTAAAACTCCTATGCATCCTATATATTTAATTCAGTTACCATACATTACTGTACATTAATGAAAAGCTACAGGTACAACTGTCTGACAGGTAATGGGATAAATCAATGTAATGATGGTTGCATAGATTGAACTTGATCTATGTCAGGTATATAGGTTCAGTCAAGCCAGAAATTAGTAAAATGTTTTGTTTTGCTAATACTACCTAAATGTTCCGTCAGGCTACTCCCGTTTGTTTGTTTTCAGTTTTTGGGAGTCTAGGTATTGAAGAAGACCAGAGTTTTTTATAGTGACTGGGAGAAGGAGCATGGAAATGTGATAAGTAATGAGGAGAGATTATGTTTATGTTGTAAAAATGTGTTTACCAACGTATCACTGGCTCCACCTTTAAATCTTCTCTTGTACTCATTCTGAGATCAGACTGAATGGCAAATAAGCCATTCAAGCTTATTTTTTGTTGGTATAGGTCTTGTCATACTCACCATGCTATCATCATGAGATCAGCTTATGTTGACCAAGCCCATCTGGGCAGAAGATGAATGGGAACTCATTAGCAGAAGATGAATGGGAACAGGGTCATATTTCATTGGCAATTAATGAGGAACATGGAGATAAACTCAGGGGTATTGACACTGCTTGTTAACCATCCTTAAGTTGGCCTTTGGAATTATTGTGCATAGAGAATGAGCAACCGATTCTAAATTCTTTTGCATAATTCTGTGGTAACTTGGTAGCCTTAATGAAACCTGTAACATACAGTATGCCAGTATGTTGGCAAATGCACCATGCTGTTATTCCGATACTTCTTGTTCTTCTGTTGCTTCTTCTAATGCTTTTGAGCACTTCATTTTAGAAACTTGATTCAAACATTGTATGTAGATCTTCTAAAGGCCAACTTCCCAATGTAATTTTCATTGTTGTGAACTTTATACTTTCTTCAATATTGGCAACAAACAAGCAAACACTCATAGAAAAATGAATGCAGAAGGTTGGGACTACATTAAAATATTCCATTGGTGTCTGCCCATTTTAGCTAACCATTAGCATTTTATTAGTCTGTTAATAATAAAAACCCCTACAGTATAACTACCCACTTTTAACTGTAAGCAAACCACCACTGATGCAGTCTATTACATCAACTTAATTTTTTTATCAGTATTTCTTAGAGATGAAATATTTAAAGGTCAATTAACTGTCAATAATTCTCAAGAGTAAATAATAAACTGCCACTCCTGCAGTCTAAACTCAATTCTTTACTCGTACATTATCAGTTTGATCAGTCTTTAATCAAAGTAAACAAGCTGTTAACTGATCAACAGCATTTTATAACTGCTCCTTCATCTCCTCCTTTTCAATCAAGCATTATAACAGCTCACTGAAACATTGTTTAACCTACTTCAGTATACAAATTGTTACCCTATTATCAAACTACTTTTTATTTTCTCTTGACTTTTCTTCCCTATCTCTGCCTCTATAGGACATTAACTGTCATTGTATATTATCTAGCAAACTGGTTATCCTGCTGATCTATCCATCTATATCCCTGTGCTTTATCCATGCATCTATCTACTACATAATACTATGTCAAACTAGATTGATTGCATTTGATTGAAGATTGTTTGCATTTGCATGCAAAAATCATTTCTTTGACTTACATTCTTCCTGTGTGTAGTCTGGACATGACCAATAGAACGGGCTCAATCCTAGGGGAGGAATCAGCGATTGCCTTTCAAACTCCCTCTCCAAGCAATAGAATAGTGCTACGTCCAATCAGAGCAACATCATACGTCCCTCTTTGAAATGAATGCCTTGATAGCCTTTTTCTGCTTTCAAAGAAAAGCCTAAGTCTAACTCTTTCAAAGTTGATGCCAAAGCCAATTCAAACAACCAATGTTCCTTGGCCACAGCCTTTGCACTGAAATTGACAACCCTGATATCATCTGCCCATTGACTCTCTACAAAGACAGAGCATTGTTATTGCTCCAAACCAGGGAGAAGGCCCTATGTCTCATTACCAGCTGAGCAAAACTATTTCCTACTGCTAGTGTACGTGTAGAATTCTAGGATTTTTAGGCTATTCTTTTTCTTCTTCTTGTATATGTGTTGCTTTGTTGTATGCTATTATGTCTACTCTTGAACCTTCTTTATTATCTTTCAGTGGTTCTCATGATCTTTGCTGGATTCAGTCTCCTGTTGCATGTGTTCAATATGGGCTACTACATAATGATGAGTAACTGTAAGCCAATCACTATGGTCCTCTTCTCATTCATTGAGGCTCCTTTCCTGGCACTACAGGTTAGTATCAACCAAAGATTCTAGAGCACTATGCTCTAGAATCTTTAGTATCAACCTACTGAATGCATCTGTGACAAAGATTGTCTCAGGTCTTGCAAGTCAGTGATTTTATTCAATTTCAACTTGTTTCCTCATTGTAGACCTATTTGATCTGGGCACACTCCAAGGACTGCATTCATAAGCGCAAGATTCTCAACAGGTGCTGGGTGTTTCTGTGCCATGTGTTCGTGCTCTTGGTGAACACACACACCACCGCACTTAATCACAGTGGTTTTTATTGTGGTTATGGGTTATTGTAATGTGGCTGATGTGATCTAGCTTGAGTTGACAGATTGTGATTTTTTTTAGTTGATTCTTGACTGTTATGGTGGGGTGCTTTAAATTAAATATTTCTACCTGAATGACTATTTGTCCATCTCTTCCTGTGTGTGTGTGTGTGTGTGTTTCATATCCTCTCAGGTGTGGACTGATTGTCCTGCTTAGTGCAGACTTATTGTTGTGGCTGAATGCTGTATCTGATGACACAGTAATTCATAAGATAGAGATGGAGAGGCAGCAGGAAGTGGCCCTGGGAAACAATACGCTGTCATCAGCAGATAGCTCACCTGATGCAGGTACACAGGGCATCATTCTGACTGATGCCAATCTTGGTGTGATGTCTTACACAAGAAGTTTGGAGGTTACAAAAATTACACAATAAAATGGATGTTCATAAGTTTTCTACCTATAATTTATGGTTTACACAACAAAACTGATGGAACTGATGGAGCTACCTAAAACTGGGACCCTGAAACAATTATGCTCCTTGGTTACTGGCTTTGGTGATTATTTGGTTATTTGGTTATTTAATCAGGTACATCAGGTTAACAATGTTTTGTGATTTTACAAAAATATGCTCATAGAAGCCTAGCCAATTATGTTATATTAAACATTTCAACACTTCAGGATCAACATTTATCTTGAAGCAGGGCACTGTAAAGCCCTTGAAATGTCACATTATATTCTGGAGCCAATCAAATCAACTTAATAAAATTCTTTGTATAAAAATTTCAGATGAAGAACTCAAGAACTCAACACAATGTCAGTGCCGACTACAAAGCCCATGCCTCATGTTCCGGAAGGGTATTGAAGTTCTCTACCCTTTCAACATCGAGTTCTACCTAATGGCCGGCTGCATGATCTACGTTATGTGGAAGAACGTGGGCCGTCAGACGGATCCAGCTGCACCCCCCCACAAGGCTCAGAAGCTGACCCTCCGTGCTGTCTGTTCTGGGGGCATCCTTTTTGGCCCCCTGCTTGGCTTCTTAGTTCTGGTGGTGGGCATTACCATCTTCATACTGTACCAGGTGTGGGTGAGCCAGCAGGCATTCCGGCTCACCGCCTTTCTGCTCTTCTACGGCTATCACCTGGTAGTGTTGCCTGTCATGTCGCTCTTCTCGCTGGCGGGCGTACTGGAACACAAGTTAGAGAGGCGGGCGCACGATGACGGGCACAACCCCACGCGCAGCCTGGATGTGATGCTCCTGGTGTTGACAGCGCTTGGACAACTATCGCTGGCCTACTTCTCTGTAGTAGCAGCGCTGGCCAACGGCATCGGTGACGATCTGCTGGGAGGACTGGATCTGTCATACTCACTGTTGAGCCTGGTGGAGCTGGTACTGCAAAACATCTTCATCATCGAGGGACTTCACAAACATCCAAGTCTCACCAAGGCCAGGGCCAGGACCATCTTTAAGGCAACTTTTTTGAGTTTTTTCTCCTGACTTCAAAGTCTGAAAAAAAAAAACATGAATATGAACATTTGATGGTGAAAATGACATAATAGCTGTGCTTTCCTATATAATTTAAAACCGTATGAGAACAAACAGAAATTGTTTTTCTAAAAAGTAAATATTACTTGTGATGACTTATTTTTCAACCCGTTTATGCCGAATAACAGACGGAAAAGCAACAGGGAGCATCACCAACAGCACCCCCCAGTGGACACGAATCAAACAACAATCATCAAAAATCCAAAAGGCTGGTTAAGGAGATCTGTGCCTTCCTCATTCTCTCCAATATTATGGTATGTGGCTGACACTGAGAGTATGATCACATTATATTAATTAGTGGAAAATTATATGAAATATTCTGAAAAGCTACAGTAAAAGCACTACTCAGAGAAATTTCAAAAGAAAAGTCCCTTCAGATCTCACTTCACTTGTATTTGTTACGGTAGAGATGTAAGGTCGAGTTAGTCTGACTACACCTCAGCTACTGAACCCATGTGTAATGACATCTGACTTTGTCTTTTCCATGTCTAGCTGTGGGTGATCCCAGCTTTCGGGGGTCATCCGCAGTTTGAGAACGGCCTGGGGAAGGAGTTCTACGGCTTCACAGCCTGGTTTGTGCTGGTGAACCTGGGCCAACCTCTGGGTGTGTTCTACAGGATGCACTCCGTTGGGGCTCTTATGGAGCTGCTCATCTCAGCCTGAAGCTGATCACACATACTGCAACTTCCTGAGTAATGTTGCTGGGTAACAAATATCGTTCGGGTACATTTCCACTGAAACTGGACATCTTATTTAGATGTAGCCTACTTTCATCATAAACTGGCAAATTATCATTGTGATCATCAAATCAACAAAAACTCTGAAGTTTATAGGCTATGCTGTTGACCAGTAACATTTTTCAAATTTGTCTCACATATTAATACCTACCTAAAGAGACAGCAATAGTCCAGAGTAATCCCAACCATAGCCCTGTTGTTTGAGCTATCCTAGTTCTGTCAGTAGGAAGAAGAATAACAGAATTTGGTAGTTTTGTAGCCAGTTTGCGATTCGGTCTGTGTTGTTCCAAATTCTCTCATTGAGGTGAACTTGAACAACAGGGCAATGGTTAGAACAGTCACAGTCACAGTGATATGATCAATAAATGGTCATTCAGTGTATTGGTAGATACTGTAGATCTCACATAGGCAAATAAAGGACTTATGTTTGAAGAAATCAAATTTTGGACAGGCTGAATGTGTTTACAGCTACTTGACAAAGTACACAATTTCAATGACAGCCATATTTAGAATGGGTGATAATCTTGTACAAAAACTACTTCTATAAGTGAATGATGAATTATGAATCCTCATATACATTACAACCCCTCTCTTGATCCACTGCCACCCCCCATGGTTTGTTGTTTAGCTGTATCTATAGTGAGTGATGAACTCACTCCCATCTGAGTAAGCCACACAATATGTTGTGCAACAGGGAAAGAACAACTTCAAAGGAATCAGAATTGATGTAAAAACATGTGGGAATGAGATTAAAATGAATGGCAGTGGAAAATTTGGACTCAAAAAACACTTCAAGTGCATGTACAAAAAACACATTATTGGACAAAATATACTTTCCATACATGTAAGATACTTTGATAAGATATTAAACATATAACATGTACTAAAACATATTGAATTATACCTTTTTTCCACTTTGGTATGTCTAACCTTTCTACTGCTTTGAACACCCAAAGTGCCTGCCTTGCCAGGGAGCATTGGACTGACACCCTGGAACATTTTTGAGGTCATATAGTCTATTGCCTATTCTATTGCCTGAATCCAGACAGTGCTTGAACAAAGTGTATCATGCATTTTGCCCATTAGGATAAGATAGGATGGGATTAACTTTAATAATCAACCCCAGGGGGAAACTCAAATCCTACCATGGACAACATACAAGACATAGAACAACACTGAGCAAAGCTCAACAGTAAAACATGGAACAGCATGGTTCTCATTTGAGTCCACAGCTTTAAAGTCACACCTACTCACACAGCACGTCATGGGCTTCTCACCCCTATTGCTTGTGATCTCTGGACAAACACACCCTCGTTCTCTCACAAGAAGCACACAGAGCCATGCTGGGCTGATCACATGAACAAAGGCTGAACAAGGAGAGAGAGGGAAAAAGACAGGGGATGTGAAACAAAAGAGTGAGAGAGAGGGAGTGAGAGAGAGAGTGAGTCACACAGCTGAGAGGAGTTTCACTAAATTGGAAACAAACACACCTGTTGGAAACCCCACATAAATTGATACATCATGCAGTTGGAACACTCAGGGAAAGCTTTGGGGTGCACAGAGCTGGATGAATCTTTGGGACCAGATGATGGCACCCAACTGGGTTCTGAAACAGGGCATGACGGGGCTCTGCACCCCGACCCGGTGCTGGTGTGGGCCTCCAGTGGACGGAGACTGCTGTCTGGACTGCTGGGCCTTAACATAGTGCTCTTCGGCGCTGCCTTGGTGGCTGCAAATGCCTTCCATCCACAGGGGCTAAGACACCAGGAGCCCATGGTGTATCTGCTGCTGCTGATGGGGCTGAGTGTGGCCTGGATGCTGTGGTACCTCTTCTGGGCCAGGAAACAGGGGCCCAGTGTCTCCCCGCACAAGGACCACCATGCTGGAGGAATCACAGTAACAGGTAAAGTGATCAGTGAAGTATAGCAAAGTCCTTTACAGTCTCTGATTATAATAATTACTCCTATGCATTCTATACATTTAATCACAGTCACAGGTAAATCAATCAGTGAAGTATGGCAAAGGCCTTTACAGTCTCTGACTAAAACTCCTATGCATCCTATACATTTAATTCAGTTACCATACATTACCGTACATTAATGAAAAGCTACAGGTACAACTGTCTGACAGGTAATGGGATAAATCAGAGTAATGATGGTTGCATAGATTGAACTTGATCTATGTCAGGTGTATAGGTTCAGTCAAGCCAGAAATGAATAAAATGTTTTGTTTTGCTAATAATCCTTAAAGGTTCCATCAGCAATGATCATGGAAATTGTGTTTGTTTTTATGTTTACATTTCTTAGCAGACAATTCTGACCAACAAAGCCTCCATTAGGTAAAGGTAGCTCACCCCTGCATGGAGAAACTATGTTTCCTAAGTATTGAATCCTAAGTTTCAAGCTGTAGAAGCCTAAGTATTGAAAAAGACCAGAGTTTTTTTATAGTGACTGGGAGAAGGAGTATGGAAAGCTGATAAGCATAATCTCTCCTCATTACTTATGTTGTAAAAAATGTTATGTGTACAAATGAAGTATCATTGACTCCACCTTTAAATCTTCTCTTGTACTCATTCTGAGATCAGACTGAATGGCAAATAAGCCATTCAAGCTTATTTGTCTGCATGTGTGAACAAAAGATGAGTGATTTTTCGTTTTGTTGGTATAGGTCTTCTCATACTCACTATGCTATGATCATGAGATCATCTTATGTTGACCAAGCCCATCTAGGCAGGTCTCAGTTTATCAAACCATAAAAACTCATTAGCAGAAGATGAATGGGCACAGGGTCATATCTCATTGGCAATTAATAAGGAACATGGAGATAAACTCAGGGGTATTGACACTCCTTGAGTTGACCTTTGGAATTATTGTGTATAGACAATGAGGAACCGATTCTAAATTCTTTTGCATAATTCTGTGGTAACTTGGTAGCCTTAATGAAACCTGTAACATTCAGTATGCCAGTATGTTGGCAAATGCACCATGCTGTTATTCCGATTCTTCTTGTTCTTCTGTAGCTTCTTCTAATGCTTTTTGAGCACTTAATTTTAGAAACTTGATTCAAACATTGTATGTAGATCTTCTAAAGGCCAATTTCCCAATGTATTTTTCATTGTTGTGAACTTTATACTTTCTTCAATATTGGCAACAAACAAGCAAACACTCATAGAAAAATGAATGCAGAAGGTTGGGACTACATTAAAATATTCCATTGGTGTCTGCCCATTTTAGCTAACCATTAGCTTTTCATTAGTCTGTTAATAATAAAAACCCCTACAGTATAACTACCCACTTTCAACTGTAAGCAAACCACCACTGATGCAGTCTATTACATCAACTTCATTTTTTTTTATCAGTATTTCTTAGAGATGAAATATTTAAAGCTCAAATAACTGTCAATAATTGTCAAGAGTAAATAATAAACTGCCACTCCTGCAGTCTAAACTCAGTTCTTTACTCAGTTCTCTTAACTTTTCTTCCCTTTCTCTGCCTCTATAGGACATTAACTGTCATTGTATATTATCTAGCAAACTGGTTATCCTGCTGATCTATTCATCTATATCCCTGTGCTTTATCCATGCATCTATCTACTACATAATACTATATCAAACTACAAAGATTGTTTGCATTTGCATACAATAATCATTTCTTTGAATTACATTCTTCCTCTAGCCTCATGAACCAGACTATAACATCAAAATGTGTAGTCTGGACATGACCAATAGAACGGGCTCAATCCTAGGGGCGGAATCAGCAACTGCCTTTCAAACTCCCTCTCCAAGCAATAGAATAGTGCTACGACCAATCAGAGCAACATCATACATCCCTCTTTGAAATGAATGCCTTGAGTGCCTTTTTCTGCTTTCAAAGAAAAGCCTAAGTCTAACTCTTTCAAAGTTGATGCCAAAGCCGATTCAAACAACCAATGTTCGTTGGCCACAGCCTTTTCACTGAAACTGACAACCCTGATATCATCATGCTAAGCCTGCCCAATGACTCTCTACAAAGATAGAGCATTGTTATTGCTCCAAACCAGGGAGAAGACCCTATATCTTGTTACCAGCTGAGCAAAACTATTTCCTACCGCTAGTGTACGTGTAGATTCTAGGATTTTTAGGCTATTCTTCTTCTTCTTCTTCTTCTCGTATACGTGTTGCTTTGTTGTATGCTATTATGTCTACATTTGAACCTTCTTCATTATCTTTCAGTGGTTCTCATGATCTTTGCTGGATTCAGTCTCCTGTTGCATGTATTCAATATGGGCTACTACATAATGATGAGTGACTGTACGCCAATCACTATGGTCCTCTTCTTATTCATCGAGGCTCCTTTCCTGGCACTACAGGTTAGTATCAACCAAAGATTCTAGAGCACTATGCTCTAGAATCTTTAGTATCAACCTACTGAATGCATCTGTGACAAAGATTGTCTCAGGTCTTGCAAGTCAATGATTTTATTCAATTTCAACTTGTTTCCTCATTGTAGACCTATTTGATCTGGGCACACTCCAAGGACTGCATTCATAAGCACAAGATTCTCAACAGGTGCTGGGTGTTTCTGTGCCATGTGTTCGTGCTCTTGGTGAACACACACACCACCACACTTAATCACAGTGGTTTTTATTGTGGTTATGGGTTATTGTAACGTGGCTGATAAAATCTAGCTTGTTGAGTTGACAGATTGTGATTTTTTAAGATTCTTGACTGTTATGGTGGGGTGATTTAAATTAAATATTTCTACCTGAATGTCTATTTTTCCATCTCTTCCTGTGTGTGTGTGTGTGTGTGTGTTTCATATCCTCTCAGGTGTGGACTGATTGTCCTGCTTAGTGCAGACTTATTGTTGTGGCTGAATGCTGTATCTGATGACACAGTGCATCACAAGATAGAGATGGAGAGGCAGCAGGAAGTGGCCCTGGGAAACAATACGCTGTCTTCAGCAGATGGTTCACCTGATGCAGGTACACAGGGCAGCATTCTGACTGATGCCAATCGTGGTGTGATGGGAAGAAGTTGGGAGGTTACAAAAATTACACAGTAAAACGGATGTTCATAAGTTTTCTTATTTTAATTTATGGTTTACGCAACAAAAACTAATGGAACTGATGGAGCTACCTAAAACTGGGACCCTGAAACAATTATGCTCCTTGGTTACTGGCTTTGGTGATGAGGTTATTTAATCAGGTGCATCAGGTTAACAATGGTTTGTGATTTTACAGGAAAATGCTCATAGAAGCCTAGCCAACTGTGTTATGTTCAACATTTCAGGGTCAACATTTATCTTGAAGCAGGGCACTGTAAAGCCCTTGAAATGTCACCTTATATTCTGGAGCCAATCAAATCAAATTAATCAAATTCTTTGTATAAAAATTTCAGTTGAAGAACTCAGGAACTCAACACAATGTCAGTGCCGACTACAAAGCCCATGCCTCATGTTCCGGAAGGGTATTGAAGTTCTCTACCCTTTCAACATCGAGTTCTACCTAATGGCCGGCTGCATGATCTACGTTATGTGGAAGAACGTGGGCCGTCAGACGGATCCGGCTGCACCCCCCCACAAGGCTCAGAAGCTGACCCTCCGTGCCGTCTGCTCTGGGGGTATCCTTTTTGGCCCCCTGTTTGGCGTCTTAGTTCTGGTGGTGGGCATTACCATCTTCATACTGTACCAGGTGTGGGTGAGCCAGCAGGCGTTCCGGCTTACCGCCTTTCTGCTCTTCTACGGCTATCACCTGGTAGTGTTGCCTGTCATGTCGCTCTTCTCGCTGGCGGGCGTACTGGAACACAAGTTAGAGAGGCGGGCGCACGATGACGGGCACAACCCCACGCGCAGCCTGGATGTGATGCTCCTGGTGTTGACAGCGCTTGGACAACTATCGCTGGCCTACTTCTCTGTAGTAGCAGCGCTGGCCAACGGCATCGGTGACGATCTGCTGGGAGGACTGGATCTGTCATACTCACTGTTGAGCCTGGTGGAGCTGGTACTGCAAAACATCTTCATCATCGAGGGACTTCACAAACATCCAAGTCTCACCAAGGCCAGGGCCAGGAGCATCTTTAAGGCAACTCTCTTGAGTTTTTCTCCTGACTTCAAAGTTTGATTAAAAAAAAAAAGTTAACATGAAGATAAACATTTGTTGGTGAAAATGACATAATAGCTGTGCTTTCCTGTACAATTTAAATCCGTATGAGAACAAACAGAAATTGTTTTTCTAAAAAGTTAATATTACTTGCAATGACTTATTTTTCAACCCGTTTATGCCTAATAACAGACGAAAAAGCAACAGGTAGCATCACCAACAGCACCCCCCAGTGGACAAGAATCAAACAACAATCATCAATACAAAAGGGTGATTAAGGAGATCTGTGCCTTCCTCATTCTCTCCAATATTATGGTATGTGGCTGACACTGGAAGTATGATCACATTATATACATTATTGTATAAATATTGACATTGCAGAGGATCAAATGTTGTGCTTGTAAATATCTGTTATTACAATATAACAATATTTTGTGATTCATATCAGGATGTTCTGCTGTGTATGACAATAACATGGCATCAGAGCGGTCAAATGTTTTTTTGCCAATACTGGTATCTTGTTAACTGTATAGTTTGACTATACTGTTCAACAGTATGACACCACAATACTGTTCGACTGAAATATTCTGAAAAGCTACAGTAAAAGCACTACTCAGAGAAATTTCAAATGAAAAGTCCCTTCAGATCTCACTCCACTTGTATTTGTTACAGTAGACATGTAAGGTCAAGTTAGTCTGACTACACCTCAACTACTGAACCCATGTGTAATGACATCTGACTTTGTCTTCCTCATGTCTAGTTGTGGGTGATCGCAGCGTTCGGGGCCCATCCGCAGTTTGAGAACGGCCTGGGGAAGGAGTTCTACGGCTTCACAGCCTGGTTTGTGCTGGTGAACCTGGGCCAGCCACTGGGTGTGTTCTACAGGATGCACTCCGTTGGGGCCCTCATGGAGCTGCTCATCTCAGCCTGAAGCTGATCATACATACTGCAACTTCTAAAGTTGGCTAATGTTGATGGGTGACAAGTATTGTTGTTCAGGTACCAACAAACAGCAAAGACATTCTACAGCAGGGGTGGGGAACGTCCAGCCTGTGGAGGCAGGAAAAAATAAAAAAATTACAAGCATAGGTGATTACTGGAGGTAATAGTAATGTTTAAACTTATTCAGAATATGACACTGAGATTGAAAATGTAATGACTTCCATGTTGAAAGTAATATATTACAGAAGTGAGAAAATTGTTGTTAAATATTAGTGCTCTTGCTGGAGGTGATCTCACATGTAATGTAGCCTAATTATCAGTTAACCAGTCTTGGAACTTCAATATGATTCATGTTCGGTAATTCTAGAAGTGTCAACTCTGCGGGGGAAAAGAAAAAAAGTCTGGTTTCCGAAACAAGTTACAAAAACTGATGTGGCACTTGATGTGAAAAAGGTTCCACTAGCAATGTGTAGCACCCACAGTATGTGCCAGCATGCTGACCACACACCAACTGGAGGAGAGAGAGGGAATGAATGATGAGCCAAAGAGAGTGGAGAATTCAATCTTGTGAAAAGTTCAGTTCTGTCACAACTTATTTTTGAAGAAATGTAAATGTTCACAGTATGTGTTTGTTTGTTGCTGCTATACACAATTCCAACAACCATGTATATGAATCAGACAGATCATCTTGAACAGTAATTTATTCATAGTCAGCCTGAGAGATGTGTGAAATTTTTGTCTGTACAAAATTTGCTTTTACACCACTGTACATTTCTTCATGTAGATTATAATGACAGACTATTTGTAAGATGTTTGTAAGTGAATCATGAGTTAGGAATTCCAAATACATACATGTACACACATATATATATATATATATATATATATATATATACATATATATATATATGTCACAACCCCTTTCCTCATCCACTGCCACCCCCATGATTGTGATGTGTTGCTGGATCCTTGTTTTTCTTAAAAAGTCATCATGTCATAGTGAGTAATAAACCCCATTCATGAGAGAGCCACACACTGTGTTGTGCAACAGGGAACAACTTCAAGCACACTATGGAAGATTAGTTAGATGTGAGATGGTGTAAAATGTGCAGGAATAAGATACAACTTCATAAGATAAAACTTATGGCACAGGCACACACGTAGGCACATGCACACATACACACACAAACACACACACTGCACATGCAACAGTTATCTGCATTATTTAACTATCTGTATTCTGTGTTGAACTTTGTTTTGCATTTGTCATTTGTGAAAACTGTCACTTGTTTGCAAATAAAACAAAACAAAAAACAAACAAAAAAATGTGCATGACTAAGGCTTAAACAAATGATTGTGTGGGGGATGAGGCGGGGGATGGGACATCATCAAGTGCTCAAATATGATTATCTGTATTCTGTTTTGACATCATCAAATACCTCCAGAGTTTATTATTCAGTCATGCCTCCTGGGCAATCTTGTGGTTACACAATTCATAAATATCAATCAGGTGCCATGAAACAAAATGGCCTCCTCTAAGGTCCTCTGGTGTGGCAGCAGGTCTTCATTCCCTTGTACTCCTCCTTCACTGATTGGGCAGCTCAAGCGGTAGAGGTGGAGGCCATTGGATGAGAGTCTTCAACCAGGAAATGTCCCTGTTTTGTGTTTTTGTTGTGTTTTTTTCTCCACTGTCTGGAGTCTCTAGTGAGCAGACTTTTATTAGACTCTCTGGATCTCAAACAGTTTCACGTCAGTGTCATACCAAATGGGGGGGTCCACGTTACTGTGAAGAGAGGCACAACATATTATCACTTAAATAATACCTTTCATTAAAGAAAAAATCCATCAGCCCATATCTCAGTTCTTTAAGGCTGCAGAGTGTTGTTGGCAGGTATAGGAACAACAGCATTTGGGACAACGCAGACCAAATTTGCAAACCGGCAGTTAATGCTAACAGATGGGGGGCATAAGAAAACAAAACTTCCTTGCCCTCATCCGTTAGCATTGACAGCCATTTCACTATTTGGTCTACATCATTCTCATACCTACCAACAGGACTTGGCAATGTGAAACAACAGGGAAAAGGGTCAATTCACTCCAGACAATCCCTTTAAGCATTCACATTGGTCTCAATGTGAGGTATCACTCACACATAGCCATAAGCACAGAACACACGCGCACACTCATGCGCTGCACATACAAACACACACACGCACACATACATGCGCACGCACACACACTACACTTACCGGAGGTATACTACTCCCCACATGTAGGTGCGGAACCACATGGCAGTGCCCACACTGGCCTGGTATTTGCGGATGAGGATGGGGTGTGGCACGGGCAGCAGGCCCACCAGGGTGCCATGCTGCAGGAACTTCAGGATCTCTGACTCATCTGTCAGTCCCCTGGTGCCAACACACACAAAGACATTCAGCATTCAGACAGATAGGTTCAAACATTTCCTTAGCCTATTATCATTAAGACTGTCCACTTCTGGTTTGCCATTCCTTTGCAAATGGTGAAACAGTTACTGATATAAATGTCAACTAATGCACTTCCAAATGTTTTATATTAATATATTTCATAATCATTTACATTACATTTACAGTTATGCATTTAGCAGACGCTTTTATCCAAAGCGACTTACATATTTGTCAATCTCTCAATTACATCAGGGCCAGTCTCCCTTAGAGCAACTTGCAGCTTGCAGCTGCAGCATCCAATGGCAGGTTGAGGTTTTAGATGTCGTGTTGTTCAGTAACTCACTTGTCGATGCAGATCTTCTCCACCTGTGGCACCAGCACCTGCAGGAGTCGCATGATCGTCTGCAAGGGGAGTTTACTTTTCCAGGAGAGGACCTGACAAAGACCAGCAGGGTCAACACATACAGGGCATACTCCAAAAATGAAGAGACCAACCAGATTTATTTCTCATAAAGATGAATTTACAAAAAAAAAGCCCAAGTCAAAACCATTTTGGCAGCAGCAATTTGTCATTGTTTGATAACTTCTCTGCATGAATCTTGGGAGTGACCTATTATGATTTCAAAAAGATGAGTCTCACCTTAAAGGCAGACAGCTGGCATATATGGTGTGTGTGTATGTCTGATGAAATGCATATATAGTCTGAGCCATACCCATTCTGGTGTGGGAACCCAGTACACTGACGACGATGTGCTGGACATCCGCCTCCTGGTTGGTTCCGGCATACTGTAGAAAACTGCCTGTAAATGAGTATCAACACAGTGCTTTATAAAAATATTATCACACAGAGAAATGAAATATTGTTTTCTGATTGGCTGACAGGGTGTTCGTTATTCCCCGATAATGTTTTAAACGCTTGCTTATTGTCTATAGGACACCTTTGAGGTTAATTGCTATATAATCTTGTTTTTTTTTTTCAAAAAGTATTCTATAATTTGTCAGTAACATTTATTAACAGAAATGCTACTTAATGCAGCTGGCTATCTAACAAATCAATACTGTACCATGATGTGCTCAGACTTGTCTCTGACCTCATTTTCCCGCCCAAAGTTGGACTCGGTGTCGCTGGCCCCAGCCACAGTGCTCTGGTCGGCCTGTGTCTGAGACGACTGCCTCTCCTCCAGGGCAACCATGGTGCCATCCAGAGACACCTGAGACTTCTCCGTCAGCTTCTCAATGCCTGCATGGCAACAGCACACCAACAGCACACCATTATATCCGTGGTCCATGCTAAATGGACTGCATATTTATGGCCCGTGTTTATGCTATGCTTATGTGTACTGGCAGACAGTACCTTGATGACTGACAAGGTAATACGGTTTTGGATTAATTCAGTTTCAGTTTTGTTTGACATCAGCTCGCTGTCAAAGATCTGCAAGTGTAACTGTGGGAATCTACACTAGACGTGGCCTAGAGAGCCTTCATTCACCCCGTAATGAGCCATTAACCAATGAAGAGGTGACTATGAATCTGGTAAAATGAATCTAAAAACAGCACAAAATGTTGCCTAGTGCAGAACTGGAAGCAAGAAAAAAATTGGGCCTGAAGTAATCAGACATGCTTTAAGTCATATAGTCTATCTTGCCCTATTTTCACATGTTCAATGGTCCAACCCATGCCTGAATTCAGACACAATGCCTGTTTAAACCCTGTTAAATTCTCTTATTCCTGTATTTCATCATGATTTTAATACTTAGTATGTTTGGTATGTTATCGAAGATGGTATGTGGTTGGGCCCAAATGCAGAAGAATCATTAGCGTCAGCACCAGACCATGTCATTACACAAACCCTTTGTAGGTTTACAATCTCACACTGCTGTACTATACTATATATAAGCACAGAGGCACATAGGACCACCCACATTATGACCATCTAAGAGAGACATCAGTGCACTTGACTTTTGATGATGTGAAAAATCAAGTCAAATCAATACGAGTGTTATGTTGACAGAAACTGCTCTTGCATTTGTTTGCACTGATTACAGAGTCACTTGTGGCCGTGGAGCAGCGGTGACGTGTGTCTGTTGCACCTTAATACCGGAGGAGAGGGACTGGAGGAGGGGAGAGGATGAGGCTGACCTGGAGTGGCCGCGAGGCTGGCCTTGAGTGTCCCCGGCTCAGCCGGAATGGCTGGATGAGAGCCCTCCATGGAGACCGTTTCCATGGAGCTGGCACGCGAGATGCCGGCGGAAGTCCTCTTCTTCCGTTGCAGGGCCTTCTGGATGGAGGCGTGGTCTGACGGGAGGTTGGCCAGCTGGTGGAAGACGTTGCGCTTGCGGATGATGGCGTAGACCAGGTTACAGTTACCTGTATGAGGTGTGAGACAGGAGGGTGAAACAAACAAAAAAACAAACAAGCAAACGATACTCTTCAGATTTTTAAAGAAATTATTTTTCAAATTATATTTTCAGGCTTTTTTTAATTAGAATGGACAAAGAAACCAAGAAATGAGTGGGAGAGAAAGATGAGGCAGGATTTCAAAATGGCCACAGGTCAGATTCAAACCCACATCTCTGTTTCTTTAGTGTCCAGTATTTTTTCCCCAAGATTCTATGAACCATGACATCACAAATGCCATTTACTATAATTAGCATGCACAATCAATGACAAATTTTCTACCAAATGAAGAACAATTACAAATGTTCACCATCAAACTGGTATTGGATGATGTTGTTGAAGACCTCCAGCAGGAAGAAGACCAGGTGGTGGTTCTGGCTGGCGGAAAAGAGGAACCAGCTGTTGGAGAAAGCCTCTAAGAGGTGGAGGAGTTTGTTTGCAGCCACCATTGACAGGCTCTTCAAGTAAGGGGACACTGTGGCACAGACACAGGAGACGGCACATTATAGCTTTGCTTCAAGGCATTTTCTTGCTTCAGATCACCTCTATGGTAATGTTTATATGTTTTGTTGATAATACTGATCCCACAGCACTAGAATAGTTAACTTATCAGCCAACAACTTTTATATAGGTATGTCAAATATATCAGAAAAAATTTAATGTTTGGAAGGAACCCCATACTTTATTAGCATGATTCTCTATGTCTATTTGAGTTTGCCTGTGATGTAGTGTAATGTGCAGAGGAGGCCAGTAGGTGGAGTTGCTGGCTGTGTGATACTCACCATTGACTATGATGGTGAGGAGACAGTCAAAGAGAGGCTGCAGGCGCTGATGTCCGCTCGTAATGATCTTATGGAACACCTTCAGAACACAATGTAAGTACATTAAAACACTCAAACAGAAGGGTCAGGAGCAAGTCAAGTGACATTTTTAGGGAAAAAATGGGTCTCCAAAACTAAGTAAGCTTATTCAGTTTGGCTGTAAATTATACATTACATGAATTGGCAGATGCTTTTATCCCAACTGAATTACAGCACAGTTGGCACTTAAACTTTCACTTTGGCAGTATTGGGGACATGTTGTACTGTGTCTTTACATAAACTAAAATAGCACAGTGAAGCGCAGTGGCACTAGAGTGGGAGGGAGAAAGAATTGAAAGAGATAGAGAGACAAGGAGACAAAGAGAGAGAGAGAGAGAGAGAGAGAGAGAGTGAAAGAGATGGATAGAAGCAGAGGAGAATGAAAGGGGAAGAGACAGGAAGAGAGAAGAATGGAGAGAAGAAAGGCATAAAGGAGCCAATAAACTGAAAAAGAGGAGCAAAAGAGTCTGGAAAAAGGCAAAAGAGAATAAGAAACTAAAAGAGAGAGATTAATAAAAGTAAAAAAGGTATTTGATTCTGTGCAGTATATTTCTAAATAAAGCAGAGAGGAAGAGAGAGGGGGAGGAGGAGGAGGAGAAGAGAGAAAGAGTGAGGGAGAAAGAGTGAGTTAGGGAGAGAGGGGAAGGGCAGACAGACAAAGACATACAGAGTAAAAGAAAGGCACTAATGGAGCAATAGAGGATGAGGTACATTTTCCCATAGAATGTCCCAATTACCAACACCTAAGATAAACATAAAACAGCAAAACAGAGAACATTAGTCCTAGATTCATTAACTCAGAAAAGATTATTATTATTATTATTATTATTATTATTATTAATAAACTTTTATTGTAAATGTATGTAAATATGAGAGGGAGAGAAAGACACACAGCAGAGAGAGAAACATAGACAGAGAGAAAGAGAGACAAAGAGAGAGAGGGGGAGGAGAGAGAGACATAGAGAGAGAGAATGCAGATGCAGAGAGAGAGAAAGAAAGAAAGAAAGAAAGAAAGAGAGAGAGAGAGAGAGAGAGAGAGAGAAGCCCACCACGACCAGAAGGTCTGCGTGTGTGCCAGTGAACACAGGGATGTCCATAGGGACACGTAGGGAGTAGGGCTTGTTCAGGCGCACGCCGAAGTTTCTCTCTCCGCTCAACAGCAGCAGGATAAACACACCGATGTGGATGAGACCCACTCGAGCTGCAGACACACACACAGGATTGCAGTGTACACATCAGACAATCCAACATATGTATAGAGATTACTGTTATAGACACACACACACCCACATACACATGTCAATCTGAGGAGAAACACTGTGACAAGGACAGAAATAGACGGTAAGCCAACACAAACATGCAGCCACACATTTATGTTCCACCCCAAAACACACACACACACTCACTCACTAACTCTCTCTCTCCTTCTCTTATTCTCACACACTCACACACGCACACAAACACAAACACACACACTCACACCCCCTCCCTGTACTCACACTGGTCAGCTCGGGCATCATTCAGGTAGAAGAGGATGGGCACCAAAATGTCCAGCACATCACTGCTCTTCAGCACAAAGAAGAGGAATTTCTGAAACGCATCCAAAACACACAGTCACTAAAGAAGACCAAGGCCTGCTTGCACCTGTCAGACACATTCCATCAGGGGGTTGCCCACTTCATCTCACGCCACTGTGTCCCACATTCTAAGCAAAGGTTATGCTGATAACACATTGCTTCAACATCATAGCCAGCACTGCTGTCAGCATCCAACACGACTGAAATAATGGCCATCTGGTCTTGGCACTGACAGACAAGCCATAGTTATTATGTAAAATGTGTTTAAAAATGTGACTGATTAAATAATACTTCCCCGACTCATTCCTTCCAGAACTGATAACAAATAATTTCATTCACATATCATTTTATTCTGTTCAACTGCTCATGATAACACGCAAGCTCTTTTGCCAAGCTACTTGAATTGACAGGTAATTAGCCAACAGCATGTGAAGCCACCCTTGTTCGTGATGTGTGTGCAATTCACTGAGGGTCCCCAGCTGGTGTCCAAACAGATGTCAGGAGGCAGTAAGGCAGGCTTCCTGGAGGAGTATTAAACAACTAAAGTAGGGCACTTTTTTAGCGAGGTCCTTGGGGATTTCAAAAAAAGCATAGGGTGCATTTGGAGTGTGATGTAATATTGGTGGTGATGTAATAACACAGTGCTGTGTGTGTGGGTGTGTGTTGGAAGGAGGGAGAAAGAGAGAAAGAGAGTGAAATAAAAGAAAGAACTTTTGTGTTCATGTGTGGATGAGTGGGAGCAAGCTACAGTAGGAATACAACTACCAGGATAGAGACAGATGCTCCACAATAATCACTAATCTATTTTAAAAAAACTGAGCAAAAGTTACCTATACGTCAACAAGCATCAAATTCTTTTTCAAGAGGAGACGCTCATGTTTTTGATTGATATAGGAGCGCCATTTTCCTCCAAACATCCTTTCATTTTAGGAACGAATCCAAGGAAAACCACTTAGGGCAGTATAATCATTATACTGTATAGGACCCTCAAATATAATTGCAGCAGGTGGCAAACATATCAAATGAATAATCATCGTCTGTAGTTCAATATTTATTTGCATTGTTCTCAGTCTATGAATAATTATGGCAGATGTTCAAAGTGGCAACACTTCAAAAAAATACTAACTGAGGTCTCATTAACTAAATTGGCTATTCAAGTTTGTAGTGTGCTATTTTTGCCTTGTACTAATGCACCTGGACCTGTTTTTTTATTTTGTGTCTACTTGAATTACGATTTTGATGATCAACATTTTATGTTGAGTTGAAAAGTATCATACTAAGGTAGACCTTTGTACAATATGGAAAGTAAACTCAAAACACAGTGCAGTGGCTTGGGCTTAGAGTGGCAGCTCACAATGCCCTATGGCAGGCAAGCAAGAGCACCTGAAAATAGACTTGCCAGGTAGGAACACAATGTGCTAACGTATATGCTGCTGGAGATAGCATAATGCTGCTGCTACCCCTTTCTCCTTACCCCCTGTTGTGCTGTGCAGAAATAAGTGGTTTGCTGCTGTGCAATGGTTTGTGTGTGTGTATATGTGTGTGTTGGCCTGTGACACATTTGTGTGGTTGGGAATGTGGCTACCCAGCCACACTATCCAATGTTAAATGCTGAATGAAGCTGAGACTGTGTGAGCAGCTGAGGTGTGCGAGTCGGATGCTACTATATTCTGGCAAAACAAAACCACTATATAACTCAAAATGCAGACTCTTTCCATTGCTGAGATAATGCGGTATAATGCCATACAATATTGCAGGGAGAGGAAGTGAGGTGTAGAGTGTTATAGTAGAAGAATGTTCTTGAATCAAGGAGTCAAGGGTAGTTATGGATTTAAACAGAGGGTGGGTTCCAGAATAGTTTTGTCAGCTGTACTGTAGATAAAGTGTGAGTAGGTCTAATGTCTGATATTGTGTGCAATACAAAATCCCAGAACCTAAATACTGGCCATATACAGAATATGTAATTATGCATATAGGCCTACCTAATGAAAATATGACATGGATGCATAGATCCATAGCAGCATTCTGTAAAGCACGAGACAATACTATTGTAAAAGGTGCTGTATAAATTTAATTTAATTTAATTCAATAGGTGGACAGTTGTTGGCAAATGGACAGCTAAGCTAAGTAATAGTTAAGTAACAGGTAATTAACCATTAACCTCTCCCACTTTATAGCATGCTGAGAGGCAGCAAATGAATGTCTACCTTGTTGAAGTCACAGAGCTTCCAAAAGAGCACCAGCAGCTCCTGATGGAACTGGATTTTCTTGGTGGAGTTGGGCAGGTAGGTCTGCTGCAGGGGGTTAGACAGGAGCTGGGCCAGGCCCTTCAGAATGAAGTGGAAGTCCTGCAGGAGGAGACAGATCGCAACACTAAGCAACAACTTGTTACTGTTTGAGGTATTCCTTTAATTGCGCACTTAGTTTAGGTATAATTTTCAAATCGACTTTGGTGGTACAAGGTAATATAAAAGACAGATCAACATCCGTCATTCTCACCTGGCTTCCAGGATGTGCACTGTGCAGTTCTGTGTAACAGGTGTATTCCAATGCACCACAAAAATGAACAACCTTTCACAGCCCTGCACTGATGACTGTATTGTCAGCAAACACCAGGTACACAGAATATTCTAACAAAGCCAATAATGCTCTGAAAGGTCATTGAGAAGTTTTTGTATGCTTCAGACAGGGGTGTAGTGGGTTTCAATGATGCAGGCCTAATTGCAAAGAAAGTCCCACGCACCGCCAAAACCTACGTCGACAGTATTACTGCATTTGATTATGGTCATACTATAATGTTAAGTTATATTTGTTTATGACAATAGAGGACTTATTGGAGAGGTTTTCTTGATGTGTGCACTTAAAATAATATGAAGAAATGCCTGATATTTAAAAAGTGACAAATACATAATGATTTGGGATAATGGGACTCTTGTCCCCCCTGCGGGGACTCCTGTCCCCCCCAATTCCCACTACACCCCTGCTTTCAGGTAACAAGCTCACTAGTTTTACAGCAAAACTCTTTAGTGTTGTTTTAAGTTTTACTCAGAAATAAGATTAAGACTAAGTTGACTGTTGCCAGACATCAGAAGGCCTTACCAAATGGCCCTACACATTGTGGCCCTACACTGGCTTATTTACAGTTGGATCAACTAAGAAATTCACTGGTCAATTGGCACTGAAGCTAAACACTCACGTTTGCCCAGTTTGTAGTTACCGACTTTGACACGACCTGATCAATAGCAAACAGACAAATAAAACAGAAAACAGCTACTATCATAGTTGGTAATCTGTGTGTGAGGTCAGTGAATGTGGAGCTCATTATGGCTAAGAGATGGGAACAGAACAAAAGACCCTTCAGTTCTATTAGAGGTAATAAGAGTGACTGAGTACCTCCTCCCTGTGAATTCTTGATAGGTAATTCACAAACAGGTTGTCAGGACCCACTGGCTGAAACAGAGAGACAAGAGACAGAGACAAAGAAAGACAGACAGACAGACAAACAAAGGCAGAGATTGAGATGGTGCATTGCATGAATTTAGTTTTTCAAATAAAAAGGCTGTCATATCCAAACCTCCCAACCCAAATTGTCAGCCCTAGACTTACATTCTAACATATCCATTATGTTCTGCTTTTTTCACTGTTAAAAGATGACTACACTATAGCAAATGATATAAACATGAAAGGATGAGAAGCCTCTTTAAATGTGAGATGCATGCATATTTTCTCTTGCCAAAACTAATCTAATACCCAGCAGCACGTTATGTCCAGCAGCCACACTTAGGCCTCATTCACATAGCGATCACGCGTACGGGGTATCCATTGTATCCATTGCTGTCTGTTTACGGTGCGTGTCTGTGTGTACACCACAGTCTGCTGTGCGAACCGGCTGCCCAAGCTCTCCTTTGGAGATCACGTCTACCATGCGTGCAAAAATGAACTCATTGCACCCTGGCTCTTGTCTCACCTCTTGCTCCTCCAGCTCTGCAGAGGGCGCTGTGGAGTCAAGGGCTTGCTGAGCAGCGCTGGCCACCGAGACGGAGGCAGCAGCCAGGTCGTGCTCCAGAGCCACCATGAGCACCTGCATGGCCAGCTCCACCAGCTGTTCGCGGTAGTCTGAGAAGAGCAGGTGGTTGTAGGGGACACCGAAGCCTACTGGGTCATAGGCACACACCACATTCAGCAGCGAGGTGAAGAGAGGGAGCGCATGTCTGAGGAGAGAGGAAAGAGGTGTGTGTGTGTGTGTGTGTGTGTGTGGGGCGTTGATGTGTTTTAGAAAAAA